>JALLPH010001649.1:0-26567 GCA_036939855.1 Cyclotella choctawhatcheeana
ATGGGGGAAAAGTAGATTTTTTTGTATGGGCCATTTTACTAGTGTTGCCCCCCATATCTGTCTCTGGCCAAAAACCAGACCCAAAACATCATACTTAACAATATAAATAATACTTTACACAAAAGCCATTGAAAAATAAATATGAAAAGAGGGTTCTAGGATACAACTAATACAACCGCGACATCTAGTACCCCACCTTTCCTGTGCCTCACTACGCAACTAATGCAATAATTCATCACTTACCCTGCAATAAATGCCAATTCCTACAAGAGACAGAATGCCATGGTTTATTTACTGCTTCTTACTCTTACTTCTTACAACTTTACAAGTGATGAAAAAAGTGAATCCGACCTGCCTTGATGCGGGTGTGTCGTGGGTCGTGGGTGCAGTCGTGGGTCATGCGGTGTACCCCCAAGAGAGATTCTCGGGCATCACAGTTTTTTTCACCCTTTTATTATGTTTCCTCTTTAGAGGTTACTTGTTCCATTTTGTATGGTTGAGATAGAGCTATTGGGGAACTTTCTGATACATGGGGGGTTAATTTCCAAAGAGGGTTTTTTTTTCATGATAGGATCTGACATCAGCACAATAATGGCAGAACTTTTCCATCCGGAGTAGGCCTTTCGGTTTAGGGGGCCAAAATTATGCTGTAAGGGGGCGACGCCCCCGGGGGCCCCCCTTTTTATCACTTAGTCAAAATAACTAGTGATTTTACGGGGTTCAGAGTGGGTGTCACGGGTTTTCAACGGGGCGCAGAATTGCCAGCACGGTGAAAGCAAGGCGGATACGGAGGGGGTTGAGACAGTGGTATAAGGGGGCACGCCCCCGGGCCCCCTAAACCGAAAGGGCTAACATACCTCTCTAGAGATAAGTAGATATTTATGTAATAATACCCTAAAAAGTAAATCATCATCATCAATCATCATCCAACATCCATATCAAACATCAACAAATCAAACCAAGCCACTAGAGAGATCAACATGGTAACAACAGTTGATACTCCGCCAAACACAGAGGGGAAAGAAGTCGAAGTGAAGCAAAATGACACAAAAACAGTATCATCGCGCCCCGCTCCTCAGGCGCAGGATTCTCCCCAGGCGATGGAAGTAGATGTCAAGCCAGCAATGTCAACAACAGGGGAAATTAAGCCAAGAAGTACAGATGTAGCTCCTGAGAAATCTCAGCACGGGGAGGACTCCAAATTTTCAGATGCCATGGACATTGACAAGGCCACGTCCGCTGATGCTGCGTCTACATCACCACCACCTGTTAAAGCAGAGCCAATCATCAGTATCAATACCCAACCGAAATCCCCAATAACCATCCCACCAAAATCCCCCGATGAACGATCCACCCGCTCCGAAGTTTTGAAGGTAGAACCCACCCTCGAACAACTCTATCGTCCCTATGTCCTCCCCGATGAAACTGATTTGGACTCGGCACGAGATCGCATCCGTCACGGATTGGAACAGACGCGTGTACTACGTCAAGCCTTTACCGAACAAGTGTACGAACGGTATGGCGTGATTCTAAAACCGTTCCCCTCAGCAAGTGAACATGCCGATGAGCTGGATAAAATTCTTGCTAATCCACACGATTCGATGACGAAATTGGCAGCGATTGATAGAGAGAAGAAGAGGGAACGGGATAGGGGGAGGTTGGAAGAGGGGGAGAATGATCCACTGGCCACATTTGGGGGAGACGGATTACATTTGGTAATATTACCAGAAGAACAGCCTCATTTGTTTGACAAAGGACTGGCGTTAAGTCAGGCGTCTGCGGCTGCCGCGGAGGGATTATTGGATCGTGTACGAAGAATTAGGGGGTACGAAATCCCCAAAAAGGAGTATGTACAACGTGTTGTGGATAGATCATTGAACTCGAGTCCAAGTCTTTCGATTGATAGTAATTTTGGCATGCCGCAGGTGCAGCTTCAGCAACGATCCTCGAGGAAATCGGGCTATAGTTCTATGCTAACATTAACTCCTGAGGGAGAGACTTTGCAGAAAGGCAAGAAGTATAATGCTTCACAAATGGCTTTATTGTCAAAGGGTGTTGGTGTATCAGAAATGAAACTTGATCCGCGTGTAGGAAGCTCTTTGGTGATGCATCAGCGTGCCATTCCCAAAGAGTTCTATGAGACAATTTTGCCCCCATTGCTTGGGGCTAGGCAGGTAGGCAAGATGGAGATAAGGAAAGTACAGGCTAGAAAGGCTATTCGGTCTGTGATTCGTGAAATTATGGATAAAGAAGATGAAGATCTGGATCTGAAGAAATCATCTACTAAGAATGATTGTGATGGTAAGAGCAAAAAAGGTGGGAATAATGACAAGGATAAGGATGGCAGCAGCGGTGGGGGAGGACCTTCTGAGCTTGGCCTTTTGCATCGTTTGAGCTCAACTTCCAAGAAGCAACAAGACAGTAAGGGCAGCTCTGATCAAATTCATGATAAAAGTGGCAGTGGTGGCAAATCAGATGAAGAAGCTGCTAATCTAGCCATTGATCCAATCCTTGCATATTCAGTCATGAGTGCAGTTGGGTTGGTCAATGTTAAAGATACAGAGATATATCAAAAGCCTTCGGATGATGAGGAGAATCTTGTCAACCCTATTGCAAAAACTCTTGGTCTTAGCAAGCTGATGAATCTTAGTCCAGTGTCCGCATTTGTCGATTCGTTTGCTCCCACTGGCAGAGAGAACAAGCGAAAGCTAGCTGATGACAATGGACAGAAATTCAAGAAAGCAAAAATTGATACAGCTTTTGCGGACAGAAAGGAGGAGGTATTGCACATTCGAGGTGGTGGAGGTGACAAAGAGGAGAAGGAATCGAAAAATAATCCGGGCAAACAAACAAATCAACCTGCCAAGAGAGAGTCATCTAACTCAACCGCGACCGTGCCTTCTAACCTGAACTTGTCACCTACAATGCAGGGTCAGCTATTGCAACACCAGTCATTGTTGCAGTCTACTATGGATCCTTACAGAAATGCTGCATTAGCTCAGCTCGGTCTAACCATGGGGACCTTTCCAAGTCAGCCCACATCTGACCTATCAGATTACATTCTTAGGTCTCAATTAGATAGTAGTTTACTTCCGGGTCAACTGAACTATTCACAAGATGCAGTCACAGCTATGCTCCTGCGTGAACAAACTGCAGCAATCCAATATCAAGCAGCGCTTACGTCTTTGGCTGCACAAAACCAGTTTGCTGCTTATTCTAGGTCAGCTAATTCTATTAGACGTTCAGGTCCAGGCACATCCAGTTCGCCAATTGACCTTGATCCAGTGATTCAGCCATTGCAAAGATTAAGGTCTAAAAGCCACGAGGATATCACGATTACTAACCCCCCAAAACGATCAAGAAAAGGCAGAGGAGGAAAAGGAAAGCAAACCAGTCCCAAAATTAGCCCTTTGTCCAGACCTTCTTCCGCACCGGCACAACCAGCTCCAATGATTTTGCCCAAGGCAGTTAATCCGTCCAAAGATCCTCCACTTCTTCCCAAGGTCACAGTCACCAAAGCTCAGCTACATTTCACTCCCCCTGAAGCACCAAAAGGCATATCTTCTGAGGTCGTTCAGCTGATTCTTGATGCTAAGTTTCATGAAGCATATGCTCTGAAACCTGACCAATCTGAACTAATGATTGAATTTCTTTTACTTTTGGCCCGTGCGATACCTATTTCGGAAAAAGATGTATCTGATGTGCTAACAAACAAACTGGCAAAGCATAGTTTACAAGAGTTTCTTGATGAAAGCTATGTTGCTGTGAGGGGTGTCGTAGTCGCTACAGTTATCGTTTGCTTGTGGAATAAAAACGAAAGCTATTACAAGCAATTCTACGTTGAGGCTAGAGAATCGAGGACTGTAAATCCCAATCCAAACCAAGTTATTTCGTTTGCCTTAGAGACAGGTCTTCATGCCCTGGTATCTAATTCCGAATCCCCATCATCATCAATATCAGACATGTCAAAGGGTCAAATTGCATCAATTATCAACAGCTCATTGATGAAGAGAGTTATCATTAACAAACAGATGGTGAGAGAAAATTCTGAATAACAATGTTGTCTTATCCTCTATTTTTCTAACTCGTTCCTATAACTTCTACCCAGGATGCAGCTCTTCCTATCATGGATGACATGCTGGAATTGCTTGACACCTTGCGTTTGGAGGCACTAAAAGCAAAAACCCAAGAGAGAGTATTATTAGCGACTCTCGTTTCAAGGCACGGCAAGATGTCTGAAGCATTTTCTAATGCCTACGTGAGCTCCATCATCCGTGCTGGTGAGGCTTTGGGGCACGAGGACGTCTGTGAAATAGCCCAAGATGAGAAGTGTAGGGCTTCAACAATGCTACCTTACGATTTCTTTCACGATCACACTGGTTTATGGGAAGAACCATGTCGGCCTCAAACCGCTGTCCATCCTGATACCTCAGGTAAAGAACTCAAAAGGCGGGCACATGCCAAATCAGTGATCCAGAAGAGTATGAGGAAGCTTCAAGATTGTCTTGGACTAGAAGGTGGGATTAAAGAGGGTGGTCCATACTTTTCGAGTTCAACAGATGCTGCTGCATCTTCTCCTGCAGGTTCACCTACTGCAAAAGAAGCAGTGTTGGTGAGAACAAACAGCTCGAGCCTGAAACGAAAAGGATCTCACAACTGGGACACTACTGTGTTGCCAGGCATTGGCATATCGGGTGTGCCAGACTCAATTTTCAATCCTGCACACTTCGTTGAGCCAATGATGTGGGACAGCAGCAACACAGCAAACACCCCATACGGCCGGCATCAAGTGGGATTGAGACCTAGCATATACTCTGTTGGCGGTTCGTTGTCTGAAAGCAAGTGGAAACAACTCAAAGCATTTCCACAAGAACTCCAAAACCGCAGCACCCATGAAATCAAATGGGAAGATGTTGCAGATATGTTCTTACACGGTGGCAGCACTCGCAAAATTGTGTTGGATCTCGGTGGCAGCTCAAGCTCGAAGAAAAAGAAAATCATTGCACCGTTTGTTCGTTCGTTTGACATTTCTTCACTGAATGTCGAAGAAGATGATGGGCATTATTCGGAAGAAGACATCAGTGATGAAACTGTTCTTCGGAGACATCAAAGCACTCTCGATGAAATGCAAAAAAAAATAAGTGCTCTTACCGAAAAGAAGCAACAACAGCCACAGCCAGGGCGCGGACGCAAAAAACAACTCCTCTAGACTGAAGGTCTCATGAATTCGCAAATAATACATTTAAACTAAGGAGCAAACATGAAATTCTACCTTCAACCAAATGGATTGTGTTCATGGTGTACTATCTGTCGACATGGTTGTACAGGATCCAGAGAATAACACAAGAGGTGCATAAACTACACCATCATAAGTAAAAAATCAGAGATAAGAGAAGATGGTAATTGATTAATTCTTAATTCGGCTCTATAATATTTTACATAGTATCATAAAAGATCGTAAACATCAGAATTAGAATCCAAGATTCTCGAGGATTCCTTTCCCGTTAACCAGCTCCTGAACACACATACCAGCAACAGCAAACATAGCTAGTCTACCATTATTCAATTCTTTGGTTGCCATGTTGGCGAAATCTTTTGGGTCTTTAGGTTTCAAACCAAAGGGGTCGAATCCAATATCTCCGGGATAGTAGTTTTCACGAAGGCTAAAGAGAGGTCCCATTCCAGGCTCAACCCATCCAGCAGATGCACGCCATGCTTCAGCAATGTTGATAGCCAAGAAGAAGGGAAACATAACAGTTCCAGGAACTTCGGGAATCTGGTTGTTGGCAATAGTATGGTGAACATCCATTCCATAAGTAATGGTAGGGGTCGATTCGCCAATTAAATACCCAAGAGTGGCCATCATAGCAACACGTCCATGCATAACTTCAGCCTCACGGAGACGTTTGACAGAGGAAAGGTCATCAGACTTGCCAAAACCAAGAGGATCAAAATATCCGAAAGGGGCGCTTGATCCGGGTAGACCCATCAATGGTTGAGATGGATCGGCAACCCATCCGTTGATTGCAACAGGAAGAGGGGCGGCAGACGCAGCTGCACCGTTGGCTTCGGTGACCTCTGCAACAGGGGCTTCTTCCAAAGAAGTCTCGAAAACAGCGGAAGTAACGCGTCCCTGTTGGGCAGGAGCGAATGCAGAGGCAGAGCCAGCAAGAGCGGCGATAAGAGTAAGCTTCATCATGATTGGATAAGTGTGGGCTGTGTATGTGTGAGTATGTTCTGATTTATGAAGATTTGTCCTATGAATTTGCTTATTAGATCGGTATGGTATCTATGGCATTGATTTGTGAGTCAGTCTCGTCAGCGTGGTGGCTTTTTTTAGTTCACACGTTGTTTTCGTCCGTCAGCACCTTCGTTGGTCGATTCGATTCTCCATCATCATTTGTTTCCAAACATTTTAATACCACACACCATCCAGGATTTCGATCGTCATCGTCATCCATCCGTCGTCATTGGACTGCTTGCTTGAACGCTGAACGCTGACTCACAATCAACAAGCAACTAAAGGTATTTATGGTACCGTAGGGGTACTTAGGTGAGTGACGAGAGGAGGTAGTAAGGTAGGCTAGGTACCTACGTCGATTTACCTACTTCATTAGCGATTGAATCTTTCTCGCTAAACAAAAATTGGACATAAAGATACCGGCGCTCGCCTCCCTCGCTTCCGACTCGCCTCTCGCTCATCACCCTCACTCACACGCGACGGTGCACCGTACAAGAGACAAGAGTGAAGAGTTAGGCCGCCATCCGATGAAAGTGGAATGCACGACCATAAAGAAGTGAAGTCAAATCGGCCGAAGGACACAGCAATATGAAGAAAAGGCAGATGCCGCTCTCAGGGATGAACTCACCAAAATTGGCCCGATTGCCATCATCCAAAATTTAATAGAGCCGTCAACGCTCATCAATTGAAAGTGCTGTGAGCTAGCTGTGAGATATGGTACCCTGATGAAGTGGTTGTTGATTGAATATTGAATGTCCATCCATAACAAACATACCTATGATTGACGAGTGTGACAACACAACTTATCTCTAACATGAAATTTCAGTTTTTTGGTAGGATGCCGAGCTTAAATGCATCCGTTCTCAGTGACGGCACATCATCTCATGTAACGAATGAAACAAGTCTTCACAGTACTATTGAACGTCAAACTTCTCTAGGTACAGAGGAAGACACAATGATTTCAATATTTGAATGGGACAATAATTTGGAAAGCGTACAGATTGGAAAAGCAATCAATGCTGTTTCTACCATCTGCTCAATGGTTAGATCTGAGAATAGTGGTCCATATGACCCATCGACCAAACATACTTATAACCTTAGTGAAGCAGATGATGTCGGCATCAACCCTGTCGATCAAAAGTGCAGGAGCAAGATGTAAGTTTTCCTTTCTTCACGTTGAAACATGATGCCTGATTTAAATAACAAATACATTCATGTTCATTTCTCTGCCTAGGTTGGAGTGGTGTTTCAAGGTGAATATGTTTATACTATCAACACCATGTTTGCGTCCACTTCTAATCTTAACTAAAACTGCACATACTGTACTTTCAGATGGTTGACTTTTTTAATATTGATAGAAGTATCGTCTCAATAGCCATATCCTACCAAGATCGTTTTCTGTCAACATCTATGGGCTCCACAGCAAGGACACGTCGGGAAATCTTTCGAATAGCCTCGGTGACATGTCTCTACATCGCCATAAAACTTTATGTACCGGACAAGTGGAATGTGACAGCCCATGCATTTGCCCAATTATGCCGAGGTACCATATCTGGTAATAGCATAGTTGACATGGAGTTGCAAATATTGTTTGCGCTTGGATGGAATGTTCATCCACCTGTACCATGGTTGTATGTCGAGCAGATCATAGATCTAATCACTACAACATTGACGGTAGATTATGAAGAACTGAGGCGAAGCGCTAATGTATCTGATGAAGATAGTGTCCTTGGTGACTTGATTCTACCCTCATTGAGTCACGCCAGTTATTCTGATCAGTCTTTATCTCAAGAATACAGCTCAGCAGCTATGAAAGAGACCGTTCTTGAATTGGTTAGATACCAAGTTGAACTTACTCTTCAGAAGATTGAATTTCTTCATATACGGTCATCTTTGATTGCTCTCGCTGCTCTACTGAATGCAATCGAAGGTATCATAAGCGAGAATGATTCGCAAGTTACACCATTTTGCCGACATTCAGCCGCCATTATGTCAAAGGTGATGTCGTACTGTAAAATATGTACTAAACGTGAGCTCGACGAAGTTCGAGCTGTCTTGTTGTGTTCAGTAATGGCCGAACCTAACTCTGACAATAGCTTGCTAATGACTGCTTCGGATAAGGGTCAACCGACCTCCAAATCATCTCCTCGATCCAACATTGGATCTCCTACATCTGCGTCCAATTGGAATCAATGCCCTTCACCCAAAAGTGTGCTGTCTCGACTTTGTGTCATGCATTGCCGGCAAGAGACAGAAATCAATCATAATTGCAAATAATAAATAATAGATATGAATTTTCATGGTACACTCATGATTGCCCGTGAGGAAGTAAAGATACATTTTGAACTTACCTAGCCTACTAGCAGATTACTAGCTGAATTAAGCTCATTTAGATTTTTTAAAAAGGTAAGATATTGTCCTGGTGCGGGAACAACCATTTTTCTTTATCACACAATCCACTAATCCAGCACCAGCAACCACCAAAAGGATAACAAACAAAGAACCGAAACATGGACAAAGTACTTTCCAGAGTCTCAACAGCAGCTGGTGTACTAGCTGCCGGAGCCTTCACCGTCAATTCCTGCATATACAACGTTGACGGTGGAGAACGCGCCGTTCTCTTCGACACCCTCCGAGGTGGTATCCTTCCCGATGTTCGTGGTGAGGGCACTCACTTCATCATTCCCGTAATTCAACGACCTGTCATCATTGATGTTCGCACAAAGCCGCGTGAAATTCCCAGTGTAACGGGTACGAAGGATCTGCAAATGGTTAACATCAAGCTTCGGGTCTTGTGGCGTCCTGTGATTGAGAAGTTGCCTCAGTTGTACCGTGAGCTCGGGACGGATTTCGACGAGCGTGTCTTGCCCTCGATTGGGAACGAGGTGCTCAAATCTGTGGTGGCCCAATATAATGCCGAGGAGTTGTTGAGTAAACGTGCAGAAGTTTCGGCGAGGATTAAGGCTGAGTTGATTAAGCGTGGGGCTCATTTTCACTTGACATTGGACGATGTTGCCATCACTCACTTGACATTTGGTCACGAGTTTATGAAGGCCATTGAGCAGAAGCAAGTAGCGTTTCAGGAGGCCGAAAGGCAGCAGTATGTTGTGCTGAAGGCTGAGCAAGAAAGGATAGCTAGTGTGACTAGAGCAGAGGGAGAGGCAGAAGCTGCCACGATCATTACCAAGGCGATGGAGAAGACTGGCAATGCAATTGTAGAAGTTAGAAGGATTGACGCTGCGAAAGAAATTGCAAAGAAGTTAGCAGGCGGAAGAAATATTACGTATTTGCCAGGGGGTTCAAGCGGAAGTGGTGGTAGTGGAGGTGGTGGTGGTTCCCCTGGACTTCTTTTGAATATTGAGAAGTAAAAAGAGATCTTGCCTCAACATCAACTGTTTGGTTTAATCGGTAAATATTATACTTATGTGGATATACTCTGAGAGGATTGGGAAACTTTTGATCAAAATGCGGTGTGTTATTCAGGCACACGGCGTTGATTAACTAGAATACAATAATATGTCTGTACCTTGAATGCTAGAAATATTCCACCTCTCTAGTTGAAAGTTTTCAATTGGTAACTGTAATACTTCTTCTCTAATCTTCAAGATATCCCTCTCCCTACTACTCACACAATGAAGAACTTAAACGGCCATTTCAATATCACACAATCTACACATTATTATGACTTTCTATACTGTCACCACTCTCATTTGGGGTACCTCTAGTGCTGGCATTTTTCTTGGCCTCTTTCCTTAGCTCGTATGGTCTTCATTGGTCAAAATAAAACAAGGGCGTATGTCAGTTCGTTCAGGGGTTCCTAAAGTAAGCATGTCGCAATTTCTTACCTTCCACCCAATATGGGAATTCTCCCACATCCAAGGATTCCAGTGAAAAAGACAGTGCTCGTGAAAGGGTAATACACAAACAAAGCAATTGTTAATTCTATCGCGTATCCAATCAAGAATGCATACTTAGTATCTTCCTTCGTGTAAATGTAGTCACCCAGGTTGAAACTTGGAATATTGATCCCTGTTGCATTGAGCAGATCATCTAGAAAATTTGTGCTGTTGGATACAGGATCATTAGAGTCAATATTTTCAACAAATGTTTCAGCTTCCGACAAATTCACAGAATCGATATTCGTGGAATTGGATGAGATCATCAAATCATCATCCCCCTCCAGCCAAGGCATAAATTGAGTCCATTTCTCATTGTCCTCATTCAATCTTGATACGACTACAAAAGTAGCGCAAAACACCATGCCAACAACTAGCAAAACAGCTGTGTATAGTCCGAAATTCTGACAGACTGTGCTATTTCTCCCTGCTATTCCACCGGGACGGAAGCAAGCACATGCAGATAAGTACCATATAAGTATATCAAAACATGAGTGGAGGAAGCTGCCAACTGTCCAAAGGAATACCATGCTATCATCTAGCTCAACTTTGGTGTATCTGTACTGCGTGTCCACAACCTGCCCAGTTATGTTGTAAACAGTATTAACAAATTTACCGGCCTGTGCATTATTCAGGAGGCCAAGAAACACAACATTTGTTATGGTCAACCCAAATGCTGTGAAAGCAAAAGCACGTAATTATGAAATTCATATCAGCATCCAACTAACAGTGTATGAAGATCATGGACATACCAATTGAACCTAGCAGGATTATAACTCTCTGAGGCCGCCCGACAGGGTGCAAAGAATGAGCAAAACAAAACCCAAAAATAGGATGTGTATTTTGCTGATACTGAATCCAGTCTTGACACCACGAGTTGCCCTCCTCTAAATGATATGCCCGTGCAGCTAAGCGAGGGACGATTGCTCGTTGTCTCTCAAGCTCCTCCTGTT
The DNA here is from genome assembly GCA_036939855.1 of Cyclotella choctawhatcheeana. NCBI lineage: Eukaryota > Bacillariophyta > Thalassiosirophyceae > Thalassiosirales > Thalassiosiraceae > Cyclotella > Cyclotella choctawhatcheeana. Next base: position 11,091 of record JALLPH010001649.1, read on the forward strand.
CAGCTCTACTGACACGTCCATGAATGTCCGAGACGAAGGCATTCGCAGACTTTCCGGATGAGTGGACGGACCTTTGATTCGAACTGACCGATTGACTCGCCGAGTGTGACGATTTCTTTGATGATTGGCTAGCTGGCATGATACTTGATCAAGATAGTAATGAGTAGTTGTTTCAGGTTGTTTTGTTAATCCTGAGAAACGGTGAAGGTGAAAGCTGGTGAAAGCAATTTGTGGGGGGCAGATGGGCGGGCATGCGCGGGCAGGAAGGGCGGGTAGATCGCCATCGGCTGCCATTGGCATTGACTTGGCATTTGGAATTTGCTCTGGTGCATGCCCCCCACCACATACATCCCCTGCCTCCAATCAAACCAATAGCAGTCCAGCATGTGGAGCCATCTTAGTCTTCCAGAGATGGATATTTTTGCTCACTGCAACTAGCACTGCACAAAAAATAATATCAGTATCCTACCTATTTCAGCAGCTTGGTAACCGTGTGATGTTTAAGTTTAACAATAGAGCACTGTGCACCTTAATATTTGATATTGAGGTTTCCCGCGATCAACCAAACCAACAGAATCAGAATAGGGCTCTAACTTTATGACACTGTCCCACTGCTGAGGGAGAAGGTTAACACAAATGCTATGGCGCTCATTCCTAGTCCGTTACTATCCTTATGTTGGAGTGGGAATAGATAATAAAAATATATACAAATAAAGTGTAGTAGGTGAACAGCGTTTAGCCATCAATACAAGCTTGGTTTTGACAATATTACCCCAAACACCATCTATCTATCAATCTCTAAACTGGTATTTCAATAGAATAACAGCCTCATATCTACATCCTAAATACCTATCTTTCTCTGTATAAGCTAAAGATCAAGAAGAAAACTATTCAGTTAAATTTTTTACCTACATTAATAAGTGACTATGCAGTGAGCATACTAATTGCACGGCCCTGAAGTTTTCCAACCCCCGCCTGGCAATTTCAAACTGAGTTGCGTGACTGCAAAGAACTTCTAGAGAAAAAATCAGTCCCAATCCCCAATTCTTTGGATTTGCCCAACACTGGTTGGGTCTGCTGCTTTGTATAGGCCCACAAACCCGAAAACAAGGTCTTTTAAGAGTTCCGGAACATATTCATTCTTCAGATACAAGACACCTGCTTGGACAATGTTCTGTATAACCTATTGTGGTGTCCATTGTTTGGGTATCGCAGCAGTTTTACTTACTTGTTAGAGCGTGGTTTTTGCAGCGGAAATTGTTATCATGGTCTTGGCCATAGAGGTCCATTCCTATTACATTCCTAAGTTTTAGGTTTACCTTGAATTCTCTGTATATCATTTCCGTGCAGGTGTGTGACTTTTTGCATATGAAGTAGATGTCAATGTCAATGAATTCCTGCAGAAAGATCTATCAAAACGACCAAGATTTTTGCAGAGAGATAACACTAATGTAACATGTCATCTAGTAAATCATCAACTGCTCTGATATCTCTGTTGAAATTTTGTCATTGTTACTCACGCCCTTGTGGTGTTATTTTCATGCACCATGAGGACAACAAAAAGCTTACCAAGCGACCAGATGCAGATTCATTCTGAATATGGCTTACCATCAGCCCACTTGAAAGCAGCTTATAATGAAATCCATGAAGCTTGAGTAATTATACAAAGACTCAATGTTAAGAAATTATACGTGTTACAGTTACAACCTAACTATGCTCCCCTGCTGTGTACGATGATGTCTTCTTATTTATCAACTCTCAAGCACAGTTATCCCACAAAGTCAAACCCACGTATGACTCATATGGGTCTCCAGCTTGAGTATTCTCGAGACCAATATAATCATTAAACTGGTCAATAAAACATGACAGTCAAATGATTTCCATGAGCACCTCTCTCTGTTCAGCATAGCCTAAGCCGCAGTTTGTCTTATTGGTCATTTGAAATTGAATGGCTGAAGTTGCTGCAAGTTTGAAAGGTTTTCTGCAAGTTTTCTCTGCCATATCTTCTGTGAATTTTATGCCTGCTGCAAGTCCCATCTTGTAAGTAGATGAAGTTGTTATAGTGTTACCATGCAGTTCCTTCTTTAGATCCATTCTCGCTACCTACTTGGTGTAAAAATTTGGCCGATTAACTGTTGACTCATGCGTTAGGGTCAAATTTATTTTAACAGCCAGCGACAATTAAAACCTTCAGATTTCTAGGAGTAGCCTGCCCAAAATTCTACAGAGGGATCTTCAGATAACGTAAACAGTTCAGCTTAATTTGGGCAGTCCTTCAATAGGGCTAAAGAACACGTCCAAGATCAGTGTATAATGCCATCTATGAATTAAAAGGTGTTCCTATCATATCATAAGAAAAAACACCTTCCCTTCAAAATTATTTTAATGCCAACAATGCCGTGAGTATTAGAAATTTTGTTCTGAACAATCTAGTCTTCATTATTTTAGCTACCATGGTCATACATTACTTCTTTTTAGCCCTAGGATATTTGATTAGGCAGATTACATTGATTGTTATGGCATACACCACATCAGTTTTGATTCAGTTTGCAACAGATTCATTATCTTGAGCAAACATTCCTTTTCCAGTGAGGCAAGACACATAACTTTGTTTGTGATAATAATAGGTTCTGGCAGGGACATACAGTTTTGTCAGGCACTAAGCATAGTTTGCATTATTAGCGCTAGTAATTCGTTGGAGGGTTTTTATTTTATCCTCGTGACCAACACCTCAAATAATAGAGTTGCATCTGTTTTGAACAAATTCTCATACCTTCTCTTTCCATCTTTGTTCTTTTCGCTTGGCAAAGGCAGTGTACCTGCTTTCCTTGCACTATACACCACTGTCGATGGCAATTCAATCCTCCGCAGTGATCCCTTTTTCATTCCTATCATTCCTTCCTCCAACTCCGGAGGTAATTCACCACTGCCAATGGTCCATGCCAACTCATTAAAGTCTGTGTCCTCCTTAGTAGTAAAGTATTTCAAACCACCTGGTTCATTTGCAGTGGCAAATGAACGGCATCTAATGGACATCTCTACTGCAACCTTGCTACCTGATTGAATAGTAGCATCACCTTTTCCCTCGCGATATTCACGGTAGGATGCCCCAGACGATAGTTTCTCGTATGGAATGTCTTTAGTATCTTCAGGACGTGGCCCATTCACTGATTCAATTTGACGAAGGCGAGATGTAGCTCCAGTGATATCGCCTTCGACTGGTAAAGCTTTGAGTGCCGATGGATCTATTCCTGCATTGGCCGGTGCTGCTGCAAAAAGAAATGCTGATGTTGATAGTTTGGTTAAGAATAAGCGTCTGGGTGAATGGATGAGAGAGTTACCATCGTTTGCATGGCTGATCGTATTGGTGGATAGGGCTGAAAGACTGGACCCAGGAGTTGTAGACGTTGATATCACTCTGGCCGTGGGCTTCACACACTGACTCGCATAAAATGCTTGAGCGTAGGAAGACAGTGCGAGTAATGGAATGATGGACTTCATGGTCGCTTTGGTCTAGGAAGAGTACCGGTGTGTTGGTGTGATCAAGTAGTGTGATAGTGTGATGTGTGTGTGGTGATGTCCCGCCAATAATGATGGAGCTCCGCGTGGCAAATGGCAGAAACCCCTCTTCCTATTGCTTTTCAACACAAAGCACAAAGCACAAAGCACAAGCTCTACCTAAATTAATAGCAACCTCCTCCTCCTGACATATCTGTAATTAGTCTCGTCTCGAACACATCAAAATACTAACATAATCCATCAACAAAATGTCAGAAGAAAACGCCCAAGCATCCAGTGATGACATGTCCGGTCTCTCTGGTTTCTTCTTTTATGTCTTCATTGTTCACCCGGCCACAGCATGGATACTGCGCCCAGGAAGATTTGAGAGGAAAAAGTCGATTATGTATGCTATTGGATTCTTGGCATTGTTGGCCGCTGTCAAGACCGGTGAGTGTTTTCGATTTTACACGTATGTGAATGTTTGTCAATTGCTCTGTTGCTCTCGTTCATCCATTTTGTTGACTCTTCCACATGGGTATTACTCCATTTCATTTTCATCTTAACATGACTCTTGAAATATTTTCACGGCAAAGGCATGGAATATCAAGCAAAGGGACCAAATCACTACAACCTCCTAGGAGTCAACCGAAATTCATCACCTCTCGACATCAAACGAGCATACAAAAAGCTTTCTCTTCAACTCCATCCCGACAAAAATCCAAATGATCCTGACGCATCGTATAAGTTCGACCGCGTAAAGAAAGCCTATGATGTACTTATGGATATGGAGTTTAGAGAAGTCTACAATAAGTTTGGTCAGGAGGGCATTAATTCCAATAAACGATTTGATGAAACCACGTTCTTTATGGAGTTGGGTGTGTTTTATGTTACATGGGGTATCATGGCCTTCGTGCTTACTTTAGGAAAGAACTCTGGCCTCGCTCGTCAATGGACTTTTACTGGACTAATTGTTATGCTCGTTATAGAAATTAGTGTAATGACGGCTCATGGCAATCCCTTCCCATCTTGGTTTTGCCCTCAAAACACTGAGTATGAGGCAATTTGGTTGTTGCATTCTCTTTTTCCCGCATTTATGAATGGGTGTCGCTCTATAGGTGCATATTTGTTTGTTGACTTGGAAGCACAGACAAGACAATTGTTGTTAGCTTTGCAGGAACAGAACAAGGATATTTTGTTGGTATTGAGAGATGTACAGATTGGAGTAACAAACATTCAGGCGAATGGAAGTGGCGGAGGAGGTCATAGATTGGCCAATGCTGGAGCTGCGGGTAGTGTATCATCTGTTGGTGGAAGTTCCCTTCCACGAGCAACGCCTACTGGAAAGATTAAGGAGTTGCAGGACAAGTTGCAGTCTTCGAATGCTACGGTTCAGCAGGCTGTTTCGTCGTTGAAATCGGACAATAAAGGCAATTCCAATTTTGGGTTTTATGCAATGATACTTGGGTATGTGGCATTTTCGTATATATTCAATTCGTAGAAGACTAATGGGAGAATGTGAGCGAGGAATTGTGTGCCAAGGAATTGTTTGAGTAATTACTATCTTATGACCTAATGCTCGAAAATAATGAGGATGTCGATCAAACAAAAAAGAATACCCACTAATTCGATTAACAAACGATAATAATACCTCTGCCATGCTAATTATGTTGTCAATAGTTTTGTAATCGTCTTCTGCTACCTATATCCAATCAGGTTCTCCATCTAAAATACTTTGTATCTGTCTGGATGGATCAACTGCAGGCTCTCCCGTGCAGACCACGCCGTAATTAAAACTTCGTTCGGGCCCATCATCAGTACTGTTAACAACCTCATTGAGATCGTCTGCATCATTCAGCCAAGATTTCTTAACTTCATTTAGATGTTCTAGGAAAGAATCACTGTGTTTTGGCGGGTTATAATGATTACTTGTTCCATTACTTGAGTCTAGATGTTCATTGTTGAGTTCATTCGATTTCATCAGTAACGTGTGGTCAATCTTTATGCAGCAGTTTTTGCGAATGAAGACATTACATCCGGACAATTTAAAAGGAGCAATAAATGTTGATGAGATTATATTAGTTGCGACGAGCATACCTACCCTACTTTTTACTCTTTTATCGATACAGATCGTTTGCTTTGTAGCGATCATGAATCAGAGAGAAGTGTTTGGCGTGGTACCATCACAGATTATTATGGAAGAAGCTGGAAGAAGTACCCATACCTAGATAAGATGATAGTGATTGATAGATGCTGCAATATCTTACCTATACAATTATTGACATAGTTGGAATAAACGACCTATATAATAACATTATAAAAGGTACTAACACAATTTCAATTGTTCTGTGGGCGTGTAGCCTCGTGTAGCTACTGTTCTGTGGCTTGTGGCAGCTTGTGGCTACTTTCGCTTTTTTATGCCACTTTCCATGTGTGTTGACACGCTTTATTGCTGGTGCTGTTGACCAACATGACCTCCCTTGCCAACAAGTGCACCAAAAAAACGATTGGTGTATTAGCGTTCCTCGTTTGTTGCGCTGTTGCAAATTCGGCGGAGAACAACTTTCCTAATAGTGATCTTGTATTGGACTTCATCACGCTATCCAACGTGGTATATAAACTAAAGAATACGGTCGAATCTTGCCAAGATCCAGAAGCAAACAACCCAACACTCATCGCATCAACTCGTGAAGAACTTCTTGGTGCTTACAGGGACGAATCAGAATATGGTAATCTGATCAAGCAGCAATATATGAGGCGTTTGAGCGATAATGTTCAAGGAACTGGAAATCTGTTTGATACCTTACTGCCTGAAGGAGTAATATGCCTGCATTACTCACATGACCATTATCTTGGAACTCAAGTTCTCGTTGTCCGTTCTTACCTTCAAAACTATGTGGCAATAGTTTATGCGGGCACGGATGATTATACCACAGCTTTGATGGACGGAGAAGTACTGATGGAAAAATTTGGGCCTACATCCAATAGTACTAATTATGATAGTGAGCTTCAAAATGTGATTGCGAAAGTTCCTGAAGAAGCACATGTTCATCGTGGTTTCAATAAGGCTGTTTTTGACAGCATAGGGTTTGCCGAAGTATTAGACTGTGTTGCATCCGCTAAAAGTGGTGGGAGTTGTGATGGTGCAGATGAGAGGTACACTAAACAGATGATTGACAGCGAGCCATTGAGACTGTATACATCCGGCCATAGCTTGGGCGCTGCTGACTCTGTTCTGCTAGGAGCAACGCTACACCTTGTATATCCTGAAGAACAAATTCAAAGCATTAATTTTGGATGTCCCAAAATAGGTAATGCAGAGTTCAGCTCTTGGGTTGATACACTGAAGCCTGGACAGAGCGACACAGATGGTTCACTTGAAGTCTTTCGTTTTGTAAACAAGTTAGATCTTGTTCCAAGATTACCAGATCTATTATTCTTCTATCATGCAGGGTAAAAATGTTTTGGCACTGTTTCTATTTTCGCATCATCGAATCAATATAAACTCAACAAGTTCATTTTCCACATTGCAGCCACACACTTCAGATGAGTTTAGGGGGGGAAATCCGCGCTTATTATAACCATGTTGGTGACTTAGATGTGGGTTATGCGGCTGTTCCGTTTGGATGGGGTGCTGAACCATACGCTCTGTTCCCCATTGCCATCTATGAACATCACCACAAGCGCTATCTTGAGTACCTAATAGATTTTGCTCCAAAAACAAATTCATCAGAGAAGGAATCGTACTATGTGCACGAATTTGAACGTGTAGATGAAGACACGGCAGCCCAAACTAATCCGTCAGAACTTATTGAATGATCAAGTATGTAGTGAAATTGAATGTACAGTAAAACAGATTAATGGGGATAAGACACATCAGGATTTACTTCTCGTATGTGATGTTTCACTTATACCCTGGCTTGTCTTGATCAAAATAATGCTAACTTGATCTTGTCTTTCCTTTTGTCGAGTTCATTCACAACTCCCTCTTTCATAAAATCCATCAATTCCTTGGCAGTGTCTTTCAAAGTGCAAACAGTAAAACCTTTGCTATCTTCATTACAATCAATAATGACAAGTTCAGTATGATTCAATCGAAGTGCACCCGAATTAACTGCACCATCATGCCCGTGTCTTAAAAGAGCCAACAATCTACCAGGCGTACCTACACCAATACCAAAACATTTATTAGCTTTCTTTCCTTTGCCTCCCCTATCTCCACTCTTTCCGCCCTTCAATAACTCTACTTGTTCTTCGACTTTCATATGTTTGGCAAATAGTTTCGCAACAGGCAACTTCAAGTATGATAGTTGCTTCTGCAACTCTACACATCTACGTGCAGACAGTGAAATGATGAGAATCATAGGCGAATGATTGTGCTTCCAATTTTTGAGACGTTTCATTGATGGGATAATATTCGATTGTTTGAGATAAATGGATAGGTCAGAATGCAACTTTTCGATTGCACCTGCATCAATAGCTTCACTGTTATCATTGGCATGAAAGTGATGTGGCAAGAACGCGAATTCTTCAGAGCTCCCAGTCTTTGTTTCGTGGTCGGAAGAGCCCTCTCCTGCGTTAGCATTCATTTTCACAGCATGAGAATAACAAGTGCCAAAGAATGTAGCTTGTGCATCTGGTCCATCCAACGCGATTCCTCTACCAGCATGAATGATTAGATTTGACTTTGTGGTTGGGGCTCCGTTGTTCTTGGCCCTCTTACGTTTTTTACTAGAGGGAGCCGACACTGCATTATTTTCCTGTCTGAGTTTACGTTTGGTTGATGTGGTTGTATCCTCTTTCTCGCTATTCTCATCATCCGAAGATGAAATGGCGCTACCTTTTTGATTGATCGTTGAATTAAACAAATACTCATCGTCACTTGGTAAATCATCACCGCCCATGGTGCACTAATATTGTTTTTTTTGTTGTTGATTGGCAGTGCAGTTGACAGCAAGAATAATGGTTGGTGTGTGGGTAGTGGGTAGTGGGTAGGATTTGGTAGGTGTAGATACCATAGTCTGTTGGTTTGGTCGCGTGGCGTGGTCGCGTGTCGCAGTAAGGGGGGCGCGGGGCGCGGGGCGCGCGGAGGGGCGGGCGGGAGAAAGAAAATCTTAGATCCTCTTTCCCGCCAGAAGGTGACATTTGAATCATATCTTACCTGTCATTTTATTTTTTGTACCTGGAGAATCTTTACGGATGATATCTTCTTTCAAATGACATAGAAGGTCGAGAGGTGGTGCGTGTTTTCTTCTTTTTCAACTTTGAGAGACCGACCGACGTCTTTTATTTGACACTCCATGTGTTGTTTTTGGTGGCCCCTTACACCCTTCACACCCACAGCATAAGAATTGTGATGTCGAACCTTGACAAGCGGAGCGATCTTATTGAATTCATTCACTGATTTTAGACCATTCTATCCAAACTGTTGGTATCATACATTAGATTTCTTGCAACAAACAGTATTAAAATCATGAAGCTCGCATCCATCGCCGTGATCTCCTACATTGCCTCCATTGCAAATGGATTCAGCCTCGGCCCTTCCTCTTCGTTGACCACTGCACGTGCGCCAGTCTCATCCACTTCTATTCACGTCGCCTCCTACGTGGATGCTATGTCCCAGGCTACATTCGGTGCTACTGACAACTACAAGAGCAGTCAGCGATGGCGCAAGAAGACAAAGCAGTTGGCCACGTTGGGTCCCGCTTCATCCACCTTCGAAATGATTGAGAAGCTGTTTCTTGCCGGTGCTGATGTATTCCGCCTTAACTTCTCTCATGGTGAACATGCACAGAAGAAGGAGCTCTTGGACATCATTCGACAAGTGGAGGCTAAGTATGATCATCCCATTGCCATCCTGGGTGATTTGCAGGGACCTAAACTTCGTACAGGAGTGTTTTCCAACTCAGCTGGAGAATATCTCGAGGAGGGACAGACCTTTAGGTTTGATCTTGATGAAACGCCTGGTACCAATCAACGCGTTATGTTGCCTCATCCTGAAATTATTGAGGCCTCTGAAATTGGACATGTGTTACTCATTGATGATGGAAAGATGAAGCTTGTCGTGACTGGAAAGGGACCCGGTTACTTGGACTGCGAGGTTGTTGTTGCTGGCACAATCAAAGATAGGAAGGTAAGCTTCCACTATTTGCCATGTCTCAACTGTTACATTTTACGCAAACGCAGCTAACATAAGTATATAACTTTCTGCTTTCTGCAGGGAGTGAACACACCTGATTCTATTCTTGAAATTAGTTGTTTGACACCCAAAGATCGAGCTGATTTGGAGTATATGCTTGGCATTGGTGTCGACTGGATTGCTCTCTCATTTGTTCAGAGACCAAGTGACATTGCAGAAATCAAAAAGTTGATCCATGCATATGACCCAAGCAATCCCTATCCTCCACATGTCATGGCGAAGATTGAGAAGCCATCGTGTTTTTTCGGTGACAACTTGGAAGGAATCATTGACTTATCTGATGGAATCATGGTTGCACGAGGAGACTTGGGTGTTGAATGCGCTCCTGAAGACGTGCCGATTCTTCAGAAGCAAATCATCGACGAGTGTCGGGCACAAGGAAAACCAGTTGTAGTAGCAACACAAATGTTGGAGAGTATGATTGAATCTCCTACGCCGACAAGAGCAGAAGCTTCAGACGCTGCTACTGCCATCTATGATGGTGCTGACGCCATTATGCTTTCCGCTGAGAGTGCTGCTGGCAAATACCCCGAGCTATCAGTGCAGATGCAACAGAGAATCATCAACCGTGTAGAAGGAGATCCTCACTACTCAAAATACCTCAAAAGCACGAGACCCACAATTACAGATGGCTCCACTGCATCTGCCATCATTCTTGCTGCTCGTTCTGTAGCCAAGAATGTAGGTGCCAAAGTAATTGGAAGCTTCACTGTTGGGGGTACAACTGCTAGAAAGGCCTCTATGAAGCGTCCAGAGCAACCAATTATGGCCATTTCACCCAGTATTGCAACATGTCGTCATCTTGCTATGAGTTGGGGAGTCTACCCAGAGTACTGCCCCGATGAAAAGATCAACACTGATAACTTCCGAGATATGCTTAGTCTTTCATGTGAGATTGGTCTAAGGAAAGGCCTTGTAAGTGATCCCAAAGACCTCATGGTTGTAACTGCGGGTTTTCCTTTCGGAACTCCTGGCGCTGCAAACATCATTCGTGTAATCCCAGCTGCTGGACCAACATTTTGGGATGAAACTCTTTAAATCACTAAGTTATTGCTAAAGCAAAAGTGGAGGGGAGGGGGGTTTTACATGTATCAAATAGAACAACTGACATTATATTACTGTTATTCAAACTGTTTAGTTTAGAGTTTTTAACTCTCATTAGAAATCCAAATTACACAAATTTTGTTGTAGAAATTTTAAGGGGAAATGACGTCACATAATATATAACTCTATGGTTCCCAACATGCAACCGAGATTTGGAAAGTCTATTTAAATTCTTTTCAAAGCATGAAAGAAGAGCAGGAGGCAATTGCATCAATACAATTCTGTTCCCATGGGCCCACTGGTACTGATACTAATATATATAAGTGATAATCCTCTCTATCACACAGTGCAAGAGAAGGAGAAGACAAGAATAAGGGTTCAAGTCCAGAGATGATTCCTACCTTTCATTTAAATAGTTTGTTACTACAAATTGCAGGTCTTTTGCAACGCCAATCTCTTTTCGAAAAGGGTTTTATTCTCGCGAATTTCAAGGTTTTGTCGCTTGAGAAGCGAGAATCGTCTCTGTTTTCGTAGGAAATTTGAGGAAAACCTCAAAATTTGCGAGAATAAAAACCTTCGTCTCCTTTTCGAAAAGAGATCGGCGTTGCAAAAGACGTGCAATTTGTAGTATAACTGTTGACGATGAAAAGTAATCCAGAATCATTGATTAGAATCCAGGGAGGTTATTTCCGATAATTACATCTGACTTTTGAGGTGTCAGCAGGGTCAAAGTGGGGATAGTGTACAAACTTATAAAAAGTACAAAGTCTGTGAGCACTGGGACCATATTGACAAAACCACCGCAGCTGGACCATTCCGATGTCTCATTATGGGTATGATAAATGATGATGCCTGTTTAGATTGCAATCAATCAAGTGGAAGCATCTCCACCAGCTGACTTTTGAGATGTCGGCAGGGACAAAGTGGGGATAGTGTCCGCTCTTATTAGGGGGGGCAACAGCTCCTCTCTCTCCTAGAGACCCAGTGCACCCTGCGCAAAAAGGGAATCTTTTGTGATACACAAAGGGGCGATGCAGCGGCACAGAGGGCGTGCTTGCTAGTGCCGCTGCATCGCCAGTTCTATCTGCTCCCCCCTGAAATCGCCCACGAATTTGGAATTTGCATTCATAGTGCACGATCCAGCTTGTTGCAAACCATGATGAACCCCCCAAAACCATTGCGGTGGCTCCAATTACGCAACAACCAGCCTGAATCGACACATCCCCCTTGCGTCATCACTTCATCTTACCACCAGGCACAAGTCCGTAACCTCCGCACTTGAATCTAACAGCCATTTGGCTGTCGAATCCACGTGACATCAAAAAAACGTTGGAGCGAAATTCTTTCACGTCGCGAGCTGCGGTGAGTTAATTGCAAGTTTATTTGACCTGCGCTACACCCCAAACTCTCACGCATGTCTCCAAATAATTATATGACACTAGTGCTGCGACGAAAATGTGCTAAAGTGAGTAGTTTATGTTTTATTACACATTTTCATCGCATTAATTATTAATTAATTCATCTATTTTATCAGTCATAACAATGGAAGATAATAGGGACAATAAGCCACCACAAGAAAGGTGTCTTCAAGGGCAAGAGGTCAAAACTCAAGTTCACGCGTAATGCATGGACTGGGCTCAAAAAAATCTGGCATTACTCTGCCGAGATATCGTGATGCTCTTCATGCTGCCCGTGCTGCTCCCGCTGCTGCTGCTGCTGCTGCTGCTGCTCCATCTTCATCACGAAGGGCAGTAGCTTCTGTTGCATCCAGAGCAGCAATGTCTTCCCCAACCAAGAAGGAATTCAAGGCTGCTCTACGCAGGTACACCAATAAACTGAAGGCAGCTACAGCATTGAATGAAGCACATCGGAAAAAGAACGAAGCACAGCAAAAGAAGAACTCAAGTCTTAAGAGAAAACTGGAGGATAAAGAAGAGACCATCAAGATTGCCACTAGGCAGAACTCTCTTCACAAGGCTGCCTTGAAAAAAGCCAAAAAGGCTAAAGAAGGGTTGAAATGGCCCTCCACCGTGAAATTGCTTCCCGCACAAAAAGTGCCGAGATAGCTCAGGCAGCTGCAGCCGCTGCTGAGGCTGCATTTGATAAAGAAAGGAGGGATTTTCAGGCTGCATTCAAAGCCCAGGGGAAAAGCTGGCTCCGTCTTACCCACTTTCAGCACCAAGATTGTGTGTGTTGGGCAATCTTGATGGTAATGGAGGCGTAGTCGGTATTAAACTAATAGTTTGTTAGATGTTTATCCTTTTAAGATGTACAATAAAGCAGGGACAAAACAATGGAACTATTGTTTCGGCTTTCGCCTTCATCAGTTGTTTGCTTTTGATGGGGCGTGAGCAACGAGCCACGTTGCGCACGAAAGTTACATTGCGCCCAGTGAAAAAAATGACGGTTGGGCATAAATAATTTTACCGCCAAGGTAAGTAAGACCACCTAACTGACCAGGTTTAAATTCAAATTCAAACTCAAATTCAAAAACAAATTTATTTTTCAGCGAGCAGGCAATCAGCCGAAGGCTGATGTTGACCAATCGGACACCTCCCACTAGTATTCAAGCTAAGAATCTAGTTGCGATGGTAGAGGTGTTGTGTCCCGGAATGAACCTCGTCAAGGAATTGCCATCTCTCAAACATATCAACGATTTAAGAACCGCTCTGTATACTGTCACCAAGACTGGCTGATGTTAAATCGTGGAAGCAGGGACATGCAGACAAAACCATCCGGCGCCAAACTTCATCATTGAATTTCCTCATGGGTTTGATGACTAAAGACGACAAGTTCGAGGCTGTCTGCATTGATCCAAAAATGGATCTGCTGAAGAGCAATCACAGGCGGTCTTATCAGCCTTGAGGTATTGTACGACTCTGTCGGAGGAATGGCGCACTGCCACCGCAGATATGTATCCTGACAAGCCGGAATTGATTCAACACATTCCCGATCCCTCTCTTATTGATATAACCAGGATGATGGGGACTATGATTGATGATTCGTGTAACACCGCCGGGAAATTCGGCAGCATTCTTCTGTGTGAGACGATCAAAGAAGAGATAGCTGCCAAGACATATCTATCTCCACAGCAGATATCAATTTTGGAAGGAGGCTGCCACAATCATTTGAGAGATGTGTGAATTGAATACAATGACTCCAACTTTGGTTCTCTCCTAGAGGATCATTTGAGAGATGATCTCAGTCTTATTTCTTATATGTCAACGCTGGGTATTATGAATTCCAATCTTATGCTTGTCCCACCATTCATTATACTTGTAATATGAGACATTGGAACAATTCAGCTGCTGTGATATGGCAGTAAGGATCCCAACACACACAATCTTGGTGCCGAAAGTGGATAAGACCAAGCCAGCTTTTCCCCCACCCGTGACTCAATAAGTCAGCTTGTGGAGACCCTTGGTGACAATGAATTNACACACAATCTTGGTGCTGAAAGTGGGTAAGACCAAGCCAGCTTTTCCCCCACCCGTGACTCAAAAGTCAGCTTGTTGAGACCCTTGGTGACAATGAATTCCAATCTCATGCTTGTCCCCCCATTCATTATACTTGTAATGGAACATTGGAATAGTTCAGTTGCTGTGAAATGGATGTTGGGCCTGACAACACACACATAATCATTATCTTCGTGTGATAAGAGGTGATCTCATGCAATATTTTCCTCAACTGCAACTCAAAACTCAACTTTTGCTGAGCATTGTGGCCAATGAATTCCAATCGCCACCTTGTCTTGCCACGTAGTATACTCATGATGAGACATTGGGACAGCCTAGATGCTGTGAAACGGATGTCGGGTAACATAACACACACAATCTTGGTGTGATAAGAGGGGGGATTCATCACAGACAAGAATTGTCTTCATCTGCAACTCAAAAGTCAGCTTGTGCCGAGCTTTGTGGCCAATGAATTCCAATCTCCACCTCGTCTTGCCATTCAGTATACTCATGAGATATTGGAACAGCCAAGCTGCTGTGAAATGGATGTTAGGTCCCATCACACACACATAATCATAATCTTGGTGTGATAAGAGTGTGGACCTCATACAAAATTGTCCTTGCCCGCAACTCAAAACTCAGCTTGTGCTGAGCATTATGGCCAATGATTTCCAATCTCCACCTTGTCTTGTCATTCAGTGTACTCATGATGAGGCATTGGAACAGCCAAGCTGCTGTCTGCTGTGAAATGGATGTTGGGCCCGACAACACACACATAATCATAATCTTAGTGTGAAAAGAGGGGTGGCCTCATACAAAATTGTCCTCATCCACTATTCGCTATTCAAAACTCAGCTTGTGCTGAGTATTGTGGCCAATGAATTCTAATATTATCCATCTTGTCTTGGTCTTGCCATTTAGTATACTTATGATGTGAAAATGGTCAATGAATCTTGATCTCTTCTATTTTTATTCAGATCCTCTTCATATTTTATCCTAGTTGTAATCTTAAAATAGCTTTTATGTTGTTACGGCAACCCTGGTGCAGTTTACCTTCACTTTTTCATCCAGATATCATCTTTGATTCATTTTATTTTATTGATCTTTTGTGGTCACAATTTGGGATATGTAAGCATAATGCCTGATCTAGGAGTGATAAATGCTCTTCTTTTTTGATGATTCTGTCCCGCAATCTTATACAAGGTATTGTACTGCCAAATATGAGTATACTAGCCTCCGCTGCGCTCCGGCTAGCCCTTCGGGATCCCATAATAATAGCGT
>JALLPH010001653.1:0-10232 GCA_036939855.1 Cyclotella choctawhatcheeana
ACTAGCCTGGATTTTTGGGGGGTACACTTTAGGTATAGGTGGTGGGTAATGGCATATGTGGCATAAGGATGTGTAGTCGACATTACTCACTTAGGGGGGTACACTCTTCCAAACACTAGCCTGAAAAAATGGGGGGGGGTACACTTTTGGTTAGGGGGGTACACTTTGCAGCACCCCACTGTAATGGCCATGCGTGTAAACCTAGACGACGAGCATACCAAATGTAGCATATGCATAAGCAAGTTCTCCAGTGATAGATATAACAAAAATCCAGAGATCAATCAGCATCTCCCGGTGCTCAGCTCTTCGCAAAGATGCGATCATTGGTTTTGTCACGGTTGCATATTGCGAGAGCAGCAGCGTGTTGCAGAAGAAAACAATGGAAGGGTCCCAAAGTGGATCAAGTGTATGATTTGTAAAGAGAAGACTTCTTTCAATCCGGCGGAACCGAAGTATCACAGGCTGCTCATTGATTTGCTTGATCGTGCACAGAGATATGAGGCACCTCAGGTGAAAAAAGAAGAGGAAGAAAGTGTTCACGAGGGCGACGATGGGGAACTATCTCGTATTAAGCGAAAAGAGGATACGGAGACGGGGATAAATATTCCAACTTTGACAGAAAAAGAGAAGAAGGTCGTATTGATTCAATATAAGAAGGACAACGACCCCAGTGATGCTGAAGCCGTATTGGCTGAGTATGAAAAGTTTATGCATATTAAAATCAAGGGTTCTGCTCCATCAAAGAAGGTGAATGCCATGTGGCATGCTCACATCTTATCAACACATGAATATTTTGCATTTTGCAATCGATACAATAGCAACAACTATATCCATCATACCCCAACTTTAACGAACGATGGTGAAGAAAACCCCGACAGTAAAGACGCATTATCTGAAGCTCATCCCGTAGCTAATGAACATGAGGCGGAAATGGAATATTTAACTGATATTCCTGCTTTTGCCAGAAGTACTCATGGGGGGTTCGGCAGGAGTGATGTATCATCAGATTCTCATGCAGCTCATGGATGTGAGACTGAAGCCCCCACAGCCGAAGATGAAATTGTGATGCGCAATGAAAAAGTAGTACACGATTCTACCAAACATGATATCACCGACACTTATACTAATGAAGATGAAGTAGAAATGAGTGATGCAGAGGTGGGTAACAAGAAGGGGGATTCTTCTGGACATCTTTCATCCATATCTCCTCACTTTCTTTTGGGCTTACAGGAAGCAAGTGATAAAGAAGATTACGATAGCGGTGAAAGTGAGAAACAGTGGGACCAAACAGCAATGCAACATAAGTCATTGTGTATGCAACATAAGTCACTTGGGCTTACAGGAAGCAAGTGATAAAGAAGATTACGATAGCGGTGAAAGTGAGATAGAACAACAAAGTGATGTAAGTTGTTGTGTTCTACCCTCACTGCATATAATTCATAGTTTCGCTTACTGTCTAATGGGCATAGGAAGCAAGTGATGACGAAGAAGACGGCGTCAACAACAGTGGGACCAAACAGCAATGCAACATAAGTCATTGTGTATGCAACATAAGTCATTGTGTTGCTCCTTCAGAATCAAGCTCCTCAATAACCCCTCGCTGGGTAATAGATGACGAAAGGGGCACGATGTCACTCGAGCCAAAACTCAGAACACATGGGTACAATAAAGTCACTCTAACTTCAAATTTGGTGTCTACGGAAAGACCCCGCTGGGTAACAGATGAAGAAAGGGGCACAATGTCACTCGAGCCAAAACTCAGAACCCATGGGTACAATAAAGTCACTCTAACTTCAAATTTGGCGTCTACGGAAAGATGTACTATCGCGTCAGCTCTGAAAACACAAACTCGGCCTCAAGAGCCGTTCTATGGTCATAATGATTTCCATGGAATATTTTTGTGGCAGACTTTGCCTCGACAAGCTTTCTATGGGCATCATAGCTCTAATAGAGGGATGTATATGTGAGTTCTGATATGAAACTGTCCAAATGTTTGTGTATTCTTCAATATTGTACTAATATTGTTATAATTTAGCAATCATTGCCCGTCAAAAGCAAAAAATAGGATGGTCGATGATGAGGATGATGAATTGGGTTCCAGCGGTGAGGAAGGCGAGGCTGAACAGCAAAGCAATGTAAGCCGTTGTGTTGTGTTATTCCATAAGCTGCAATGTATTACTTTGCTTACTTTCTCATGGGACTACAGGAAACAAACAATGAAGAGGGAGATGACGGCAATGATGAAAGTGAGATTGATGAGGAAAAAACTGTAGGTCGTTATCAGATTATTCCCTCAGCTGCATGGAATCATTGCTTCACTCAATGTCTAATTGGTTCACAGGATACTGATGACAACGAAGAGGATAGTGATGATGACGACGAAAGCAAGACTGAGCAGCAAAACAACGTAAGTCATTTTTATTCAAATAAAGAGGATAGCGACGAGGACGACGAAAGCGAGACTGAGCAGCAAAACAATGTAAGTCACTTGATTCAACGTTGCTTGTAATTCATTGCCTAACTTGATTACTATAATGTATTCATAGAAAGTAAAAGAGAGCCGCTCAGTTGCCTATCAATGGGTAACTGATAAAAGAAAGGGGAGAATGTATCACACTCCTAAAGCTCCGAAAAAACATCATCAAGCTCCGTGGCTGGGAAAGGGGAAGAAAAACATTTTCACCAAAACCGAGGAGCGCGATTTTTCTGAGACCGAAAAACATGCAATTATGATGTTGGTTGAAACCTGGAAAGATAATGACCGTCAAGAGAAACAACAAGAGAAGAATGATATGAGACAACTGATTCGGGTTTTGAAAGAGGAGGAAGAAAGGAGTACAGCTAAGCTAATAGAGGAAGGGAAGATGCACACCAACGACATGAGAGATTTGATAAAACAACTTGTGACTGACGACATGGCATCAAACGAAAAGAAAAGAAAATTCAGTCGGTTTGCACTATACGATATTGAAAAACGTGAATGTGAACTTCTTGATCTCCCGAATCATATGCTGAAGGAAAAATGCAAAAAATTGCGTCTCAAGGTCAGTGGAAATAAGGCTGATTTAGTAAACCGTATTGTTGATGAAGAGTTTGGGATTTGGGTTAGGCCGAAAGACCAACGTTTACATAGGAGTCTCCAAGAAAATAAACATTTAGCGTTTTGCGGAGAAAGAATATCAGACTAGACCATTCCCTTGACACAGAAGCTTAGAGGGTTCCCTTTTCCCGCAATTGTTTTGATTTACCGTATATGCGGTGGATATGAGTAACCGGTGTTTATGAGTTCCGGCTTAAATTTCATCGACTGTCTTTGATGAGGGTTTGAGCAATCACAGAAGGAGAGAGCCGCTCTCTCAGGTGGCCATGCTACTTGTTTCGGACTCTTTTTCTCAAGTTGAAGTTGTTCTGTTCGGTTAGTGATTCTCTTCACATCGAAAAATAGTATTATAAAAATTGTTGCTTTTACCTTAAACACGATTCCTTGTTCTTCCTCGAATTCTAATTTTACAAAGTTATAATTACTGTTTCCGACTGACTGTCTCACTTGCATACTATTAGCAATAGTCTCACTGACAACTGACAGTAAAAGACTACTTGGCATATTTTTTTCAGTAAGCACAGACAGAACTGAGCGATAGAATTCATTGTGTTGATCAGTTTAACAGTGTTATTACTGTGTGATGTGATTACATGACTAACATTATTGCGTCTAATAAGTATAGTTATGAGGTATGATACTTGTGCTTGGGCATAAGGATTGAAATATTAGATACAGGTATTGCTAATTGGAACCAGTATTAATAGAATCAGTCAACTAAATAATTAATATGAAAATGTACTACTTTTTCATTGTTACAATCCTTTTGCAATCACTAACCACAAGCCGTGACTTGTTTGCTAGTTCAGGATTGAGGAAACTGAAGTGTGACTCATCACTTGACTCTACGAGGTCCTTTGGTTTTCTTTATATTCTTGGCTGGTGTCGGTACGCTAGATCTATGAGTAATGGGAGCGTTGTCATAATTCGATTCCTGGATGGGGGCTGGTACGCTCAATCTACGGGTGACATGAGCTTCATCGCCGTTTGATAGATTTGTCCTGATGTTTAAACTTTCCAAGTATTCACGTGCTTCCTCGACCGCTTTTACAGATAACTGATGTTCAGTTTCGGCATTCATTAAAATATTCTGAGCAGTTGCAAGATTTTTCGATGCTGATTTTTCCCAATGCTCTGCTGATGTGAGACGTGCTTGTGCTGCTTCGATTTTAGCGCTTCCAAGTTCAGACAAACCAGATGTTTGAAGCGGAGGAATGATAGATACAAATAAATTAGCCATTTGCTCTGAGACTTCATTGTTGCTTTCTGTGTAAATATCAAGGGCTGACACCATCTTTGATATAGCGGATGAGTCGTTCGTTAAGTTCAAATTCGTGCCAAGAATAAGATCAGCAATCTTATTTTCAATTAACCACCGCGCAAGATCTTCTCGAATCAACATATGCTTTTCTCTAACTGGAACCATTTTTGGCTCCGGCATCAGAGTTGGATAGGGAGGCTCGCCACCCTCTGCAGTCTCCTTCGAATAAGTTGTTATGATATAATGAGAAAGCAATGTCAAATGATAACATGTTACAAGCAAACGATGAACATACCCAACTATCCAGGGGTGGGCATTTAGAGCTCCCGAATGCAGTGTAGTAATCTTCATACTCAAACTTAGCCCCAGGCTGATCATCAGCCTCATGCTCTTCTGATAAAAACCAAGTTCCATTGCCTCTATCCTCCAAAGATTTTTCAAAGGAAATTACCATCTTTTTGCCTGTAGCTTCATCAATCAATTCATAGGTAACCTCGATTCCAGGTATGATGTAGCCTTCTTTATCATATTTTGACGTATTCAATGCATACCTTCCATTGATGAAACGGAACCCAGCATCATAAATTTCATAAGCCTAAGATTGGAGAAACCAATGTTTGCTTTAGACGTTTGAAAGTACAAGATCTCATATAAGTAAGTCTATCAAAATAACTCACATCTACAAGAGGCCTAATACCATAGACAGTCTCAATTAAACTATAAAGCATATCCTCGCCCATTTGTTTGTGTTCTTGGCATTGCACTGACAGCAATTTAACAATCATTGCCTTTTGAAAGTCACAGTGCTTCACAAAGGCAATAGGGTCTACCACGGCAATTTTATAAACGAGGTCTTTCATGTCCCGCAGAATGATTTCTAGTTTAAATAGGTCTTCGTCCTCGAGTTTTGCTGGCTTCATATTCGTCAAATGCTTTTTAACTCCTTCGTACATACTATAGATCGCATCTCCTATTACGACACGATAAACGATCGAGTTTATTTATAATGTGCCCTTGCATCAGGAGATTGGCATGTAATATTTATTGAAAATCTTAATAACTTACGAAAATTCTTCTGACCGTCCTCGTCGTCATGTGATGCTTCGATCCCCTCGCGTGCCGATTTTAAAGCACGATGAATCACGACCCACTCCGGAAAAGAAGATGTATTGAACCGTGCATTCAAGTATACACCCAGGTAATAAAACCCCTTCAGTCGCTGAAACACCAATATCTTATCCATACGAACAGTCGCGGGACTCTCCTCGTAATACAACGATTTGTAATCGAGAATAAGTCCAAGTGCGTGTAATGTCTGATCACACTGAGTTGTTAGTTTGTTTGCATTCGTTCGTAGGTCCTCGACAATTAATACCAGTGCAAATCGTATGCTCTTTTCGACCATGGCGTACTCCGATTGACCTACGTTATCTCGCGTAATGCTCAAGTTACGTGGGGATTGCGAGAGAAGATGACGTACAATGTCATCCAAGTTGTTGTCAATGAAATCTTTCCCCGCTTTTGTGTGAAAGTATTTCTTTGCTGGATCTAATGCATCGTGTAAATCTTTGTTCGTTAGATTGTGAACTGCATTCCGATATACCATGATATGTGGATGAAACACAATTGAGATATACGATAGACATATTATGATTAGGACAAAGTTAATAACATATTGAGTCTTCTCTTACCATCCGATCCTTCAGCTACCATATGCCAACGATTCAAAACTGGCTTAGGAACGACCAGATCATTCCCCTCTTTTTCGTTACCATGATCCGTCAACTTAGAAAGTCTTTGTACCATCATCATTTTCTTTACATTGTCCTTGAGCATAAGTCCCCCGATGCCAACGTTTGCCCTACCACCTAGCAGTGCAGCTGCTACTGTCGCACCTTCTGATTTGTCTGTAGATGATGTTTCTGCCCTGCTATTCACAGTAATATTATTATCCTTCGTCATTAGCCCGCCATTGCCAACGTACGCCCTGCCGGGTGAAGCAGGTTTTGCAGTTTCCATATTGTTAGAACTTTCACTTGTGACCGGACCTTCGCTCTTTTGGCTGTTATAGTTGATGATGTGTGTTCCTAAAGTCCAGTAAAGATTATCGAGCTGGCATATAGCTGGTTTGATGGTTTGTGTCTCTTGCCTTGCCGTTGCTGATGAATTCAATTGATCGTACTCAAGCCGCAAGCCAAAGGTCAAAGAGCAAAGAGCTACATACAGCCTACACTGATAGAGCGTGCATGTCGTAGGAGTCTGAGTTGTGACAGATTTGTGACATCATTTTTTGGACTTCTCATTTCTCATCTCATCAGTTGCGAATCCGGCCCAATAATATGCGAAGGTAGCTCAAAACGCTTAGTCAATTGCTTGACGGGGAAGAACGTCGTGACAAGAGATATGAATGGGATAGTGACGGGCAGTCGTCTCGAGATAACCTTGCGGGTATCTTCCAATGGTATCCTCCAACATGACTCACCTTCGCGACAAGAAATATGGCGGCAAACAAAAAAATGCGCCGACAACACACGTAGCGAACCATGTTAATTTCCTTTCCGAATCCAAGCGTCACCTCATAGCTAACACAATAATCACTGGATTATGCACCATTTCATATCACCTTAAAGCCCACATCATCGCGGTCATATTGGCACTATTTGGTGCATAATAACGGTACCATGGACCGAGAAAAATGTCAGCTCCTGCTTACTGATATATTCCAACATTTCCCAAAGCAATGCTGGGTGCCTCTTCTACCAAAAGACGACACAAACCATAACATTGGTACCATATTTGGAATACGAATCAATGATATCAACGCGCTTCTTATTAATGCGGGGGTCTGCAATATTCATAGTCGTTGGGGGATATCTCTGAATGAAAAAGAGTGGGAGCGTATGCAAGTTAATCTTCCTGAAAGTGTTGTGGTTGGAACCTTACGGAGAGTTGTTTACGTATCCAATACTAGGCCTGAATTGTATAAAGATCCAGCAGATCAGATACGTGCCAAAGCTCGCTTTCCTTGCCGTAATCTTCCTCTACCTGTTGATGTATTGGCTAATGTGAAAGCATCTGCTCTTTGGTTTGATACAACGCAAGATTGCAAACAACAACAACAGCAGAAAGTAGGAGACAAACCCAAACTCCCAAAAGGCGATGACAAGGAGAAACAGAAGAAGAAGCGCGTGGTTGATAATAGTGTTGATAGTTCACTTAAGAATAACAACGAAAAGAAGCACAAAGCTCAGCCTGTAATAGATTCTATTATTAGTGATTACGTTGCTGCAAAGTTTGAACAATATTCCGCTGGACTATGCGAACTGAAAGAGCTGGAGGCTATGATGGATACAATAAGTCAACAAATGAATGAACTTCATAAGAAGCACAACGCTGGAATGATCACCAAGACGGTGTCTTCAGTGGAAACAAATTCAACAGCATCATCTCCTAAAAATAGTCCCGTGGATATGCGTGCTACGAATGATGTGACTGTAAGTAATATTTCCGCTTTATATATTATCATTACGCATATTTATATCACAACTCAATTGATATTGTAGCCAACCCCGCGAAAAGGTAAACGTAAACGCCCAGTGTCACTCCAAGAAAGACGAAGAGTTGTTGCCACAGTTCTTGCACCAAACCATCACCGCTTGAAACCAAAGACGTGGTCATCACAAGAGTTGAACATAGAAAAGAGCGCCAAGAACAACGACAAAAACGATCTCAAGGCTGTCGTTGATGCCAAATTCAACAAGAATGCCACGAGAGCCGCAGCTGCCATTGTGTCGTTACTCAATGAAAAAGAATATGCAACAGTGCTTGATGAGGTGCTTGTTGCGTTGAAACCAACGTTGCCAGCCACAGCCACTACTCCCATTGTAACCTCCATCATTGACGGTATTGTGTCAACGTTTGCACATATCAAGAGCAAGTCATCACGTAAGGAGGAGTCAGAGGCTATGATGAAGAATGTACTCGCAGCATGTGTGTTAGCTATTGAGCGTGATAACAAATCATTCAGCAACAACGAACTCCACCAGTTTTTGAATGTGTCAAGACAACAACTTACAATTGCCCGAAGAAATGCTAGGGATATGATTCACAATGGAAAGCTTGGCGTGTCCTTTGAGCGTAAGCAAAGGTCCGATGCCATACGTGATAAACTGGCTCCGTTTGTGTACGATTACCTGAAGGATGAAACGGTGACTCGTCTTGACACAAATCAGGGGCCAGTGGAGGGTAAAGATCCTAGAACCGGGCAAACCACCTCAGAACATATGCGAATTTGGAATGAGATAAATAAAGAGCAACAGCATCGACACTTCCTACAATCAACTCACTATCTTAACTTCCAACAAGAAAACGACGGTGCAACTGCAGTGTCGTTGGATGTGTGGTATGATGTGCTGGGACGAGTTGGTTGGTTTGTTTGCAATCCGACTTCGAAGTCATGCGTTGATGAAAAGATTTCTGGATTTGAGCATGCAAACAGAGCATTATATGAAGTGCTACAGAGAACAAATGTGAAAGAAGAGTTGCGAAGATACAACGGCGAAGGATTGCCATTCCAAGAGACACTCACTGTTTGTAAAGAGACCAGTGTATTTGCAATGGTTAATGCAGTTTGTTGTGTAAAAGAGGAACGTCCTGACATCCATATAGATAAAGACAAGCCGTGCCCAAAGTTCATTCCATTTCGTTGTACACACGGTGGTCCTAATGGCGGAAAGTGTCAAAATTGTGGTATCGAGAAGAAGCTCAACATTCTCAACAGTCTCCGAGACCTATCAACAGACAATGACGAAGACAAAGTTGAAGTGAAAGTCTGGAAGGACATGCCACGTCAAGGTACCAACTCAAAAGGTGAGCAGAACACTCAAAGAGAACTTGCCGATGAAAGATGGACCATCGAGCGTTTAGTTGACGAATTCAAAAGGATGTTAGAAGTATGTGTGAAGCATTGTCAAGAGATACGTTGGATCCGACATATACAGCAGACAGATTTTACACGCTTACCTCCCAACACGCTTCTTATATTTACGGACTTCGCTGCTAGTATGGCTCTGCGTGCAGCTGAAGCAAAGAATTCATCTGTAAATGCACACGCCGTCAATGATAACTTTGTTGTGGTGTACAACAAGCGTACAGTCAAGTTGAAAGAGCGTAAGAAGAGGAAACATATCGAGGTACTAAATGAAGATGAACAAGAAGACCTCACCATATGGACCTGTGATGTTCATCATTTTTTTGCCGAATCAATGTCAAAGGGCAAGAAGAATGATCATGCTATGCACAATACTTCATTGGATGCTGTGATTAAGAAGTATGCTGAGGTCTTTGAGACGTTGGGAAATAAACTCGAGGTGGTAATTGTATGGTCAGATAACGCACCTACTCAATATCGCTGCCGTCAGAATTTCATACAGGTTGCCTCCGTTGAAGAGCGCCACCCCGGCATCGTGATCATACATAGAACTGCTGTGGTGGACCAATTCAAAGGTAACCACGATGCCGTCGGTAAGGATGCCGCGGTCTTGGTCCGGTCCCTTGAGCTAGCTGGCATCAGGTCCCCAAATGCTGAAATGGTTTTTGTCAATTGCCACAGATTAGAGACGCGGCATGAGGAATCTGAATGGCATGATTATGAGATTCGTGGTGATGTGGCTTTAAAAAGGAAGGGTATATATGGTATGAACTCACGCACGGTACACTTCGTTGTTGAGAGCCAAGAGGAGTTTGATAGGCTCAATCCTCTTTATCCTGGCAAGATTTTACTTTGCGATCGTAGTTACACTCTTGATACCCACGCCAACATCTAGAATACTCAAAATACACCCTTGTGCCCTCTCGGATACCATCAACATG
>JALLPH010001655.1:0-11803 GCA_036939855.1 Cyclotella choctawhatcheeana
CAGCGGTCTCAATCTCATCTGCTTCTTCCACAAAGAATGAAGCTAAGACAGATCAATCTACCAAACTAAATGTATATCTTATGGATGAAATCGCGAAGAAGCCATACCTTAACAATCCATCTATTATAAATACCTCACGATACAATAGAGGCAATGAGCAGAGTGGTAATGCAGCATTAAATGTAGCACGTCCAAAAGGAGTACCATCTCGTTTACGAATATTAACAATTGATGTCCCTCAGTGCAAGAATGCAACCGCAGGAATTTGCGAACAACCTTCCAAAATATTTGAAGGTGTAGTTGATCCAATATTTGAAGATGGAGTGGCAAGATCGAAAAGATCAGACCAGACACTTCTGAATGAAACACAGACTAGAGAGGAAAGAAGGGAATTGCGTAGACCTATTGAGCAGAAAAGTCTCGCCAAGATGTTGTACTATTGTTATGAAAGACAATCTAATTCAAATACCAAAAACCAAGATTTTGACCCAGTGGTTGGAGTTGAAATACTTGAATCATCTATGATGAACTTGAATCCTAACAACATTCGAAGGACGTATACTTCGAAATCACTTAGATACGATCCTGGCAAATACAATGATGAGGTTTTGCTTCAAAGACATGAGACTGACAGTGGTATTGCTGATGTAGAAGAGATAACTGAAGACATTGACCACGAAAACGAAGTAATACAAAAGGACAACAATAGTGACAAGGAGGATACAAGAACTGCCCCGTGGAATCAGTTTGCTTGGATTGAGGAGATTCATTTGAGGATAAATGGCCTGATACCCTTTAACGCGCCAGTACAAAGGTCATCAATGATGTCGTTCAGCATATTTGGCAGGGCATATCAGCAGACTATTCCATCATCAATGTCATACTTTCAACGGTTGTTCCCATGGTCGTTATGGGGAAACCGTACTAACTCAGTGGAGGGAGCTGATGGTGAAGGAGAGTGTAGCCTCTTCGACAGTCGAATCAACAATTTTGATGCTGGAAGTTCTCGCACGAAGAAATTGTTGAATAGAGCTTCAAACAAACCGTGAGTGCTTGCCTATTTTTATATTGACATCAACTTCTCCTCATGCAAATGAATATTTTCCTGATGAAGTATTTTGTCTCTACTCTTATAGGCATGCAGTCATTGCTGATGGAGCTGCAATGCAACGCGTACCAGGATCTCTCCGTTTCTTGACCAAAGTATGCCGAGATGCAGGTGTTCCTCTCTATATTCTCAACGATCCGAGAGAATGGGGAAGATTTTCTGACCGTTCGTTCTCGACATTGGATGAAGCCATTATTGATTTGAGTAGGACTGTATCAGATAACATTGTTAGCAGTGCAATAGAATTGCGACAAGGAAACGCTTTTGAGCGAGGGCGGCTTGTCGGGAGATGGGAGAAAGAACTAGAGTGGCAAGCAAAAGAGGCAGGCAGAAAAACAAGTACGTGATTTTGCTAGTATTCCAACTTTCTGACCAGACTCTCAACTAAAAAATCATGCCGACTCTTTTAATGTTTACAGGGCAAGCATGGACAGATGCTAAGCAGAGATGGAAGAAAGAACGCATGGAGGATTGGTCAGAGCTCAAAGAGGATGAGTTAAGGAACAAGCTGATCGAAAAGAAAGTACTAAGCGTAGAAATGCCAGGTGGTCTGAAAGTGAGTCCAGGGCTTAGGGATATATGCCATGGCTGCACCAAACCAAATTCTGCTTCCTCCTGTTTCGAGGACTCTTAATCTACTAGAATGTATGATCTTTATGAACGAATACTCAAGATCGGGTAGGTATGCCCTGCGCAACATGAGTTATTTGAGAAGGACAACTATGCTAAATAGTCTTTTCCTTTAATGCGGTAGAGGTTTGTTAGCGTCATGTTCTCATGTTACCAAAATGGTTTCCCTTTGGGACCATCAATCATTGGGCTGTCATCGCACGGTATAATACTTGGCTTATCTCTGTAATGACATGATATCAATGGTTTCGCTGAACAGCAAGCGGTTTCTAAGTTTTCGCCATCGGTCAGTTTCTTGGCCTCGTCAACTCCTCCTCCCTTTTCGCATACAGGATTCACATACCACAACCCCATTTGCTTCAGAAATAGTAGTTTGTTGTTTTTGTTTGTCGTCCAGCTAAGTAAGAAAGTACTGTAAGATTAATTCATCAAGAAAAATTTGGACTAATGTAAATGACTTCCTTACCTGATATGAAACAAATATGGCACATGTTTTCCTGTGACAATATCTTTCATAAATTCTATCTCCTTCTTTCTGTGATACTGGTAACCACCCGGGAAATCAGCACCACCTGTAAAGAGGGAAACGGATGAGTTTATAGCGAAAAATCACACATGAAAACACAGTTACTTGCGCACCTAGTGTTTTGACTCTTAATCCTGTCAGTGAACTGTGCTCGTCCAGCAAAGCACCAAGAGCTTGTTGGTGGCTGGTCATTGACAACACCATACTAGGATATACAAAAGTTCATGGAGATACTTTTCGTCAAATGTGCATCAAGAATTCGAATAAAAATTGTCCACGGTGCACTTACTCTCCCTGATACAACAAGGCTCTGAATAGGAATTTAGTCTTGAGATTATTTCTCACAAAGTAAAATCCTTCGGGAAAAGAAAGTTAGAGCAACTCCAACATGGACGCTGAATTATCTGCCAGCTACACTAACTTACCTGTGTTGGCAGAGTAAGGAGCGTATCTCATGCTTCTTGCTCCGTCGTCTTGAAAGAACATGTCGAAGTCGTAAAGAGGATTTGTCTTGTCCTTGAAGAAGGGGACTATTAATATATTGAAAGAAGATTAGATAGGATAGCAAAAAAGTGTCAAGATTAAAGATTAGTAGCATGACTCACGTGGATTTTTGTACCACACCAGGTCTACGTCTTGAAACAGTACATCAAAACCCATAGCATTGATTAGCTGCACAGAAACCACTTTCGCGTACATCTAATGAGAAATTAATGACGTGTGAATTGAATGGTCGGGTCGTCATTGCATTTTTAAGAGATACCATGTGCTCATTGCGCTCACCATTTGAGTGAAAGCGCGGTCACCATACACTCCTGCCTCTTTTTCTGGCATCTGGTTTCATAAAAATAACATGAGATAAATATAAAATGATTTGGTTCAAAAAGGTGTGCATTCGCATTCATCAATTACAACATTGATCTCACCTTTTCGAAAATCTTTTCATTATAAAAAGCCTTCATGCCGAGTCCCAGCGCAATATCCAGCATTCCTTGATCAGTGGCAAACAGTAGCACCTTTTCCCTAATCACATCTCCAAATCCTCGCGCATCAGCCGAGCACACGAAATTAATCAATAGTTCGCTTTGTCCGGTGTTACATACCATGACAATCACAATGTTATCATCCCCTGCACAAGAAGCAGCTTTTGGTCTCAGTATCTTTATCGACTCATCTAACTGATCGAAGTAAGTTCGCAATAATTGTTGATTTTGTTCCACATCACGATCTTTGGGAGCAGAAAATTTATCCATTCCGTTTGTTTGTAATCCACGTCCCACGGGATACAGTGGTTCGCTAAGATTTAGCTTTGATCCAGATTGACGGCCATTAATTCGCATCCACCGCTGGATGTGGTATGATTCATAATTACCTACAATGGCAATACATTGATTTATACCACCTTGTGCATTGGTAAAAATTACACTCAATCCTCCACAATTAGATGTCGCGTCAGTTGCTGTCATGTGCGGAGGGCTGGATTCATTGGTAGTAGAGGTTGTTGCTTCTGTATCACTCGATGGAAGAGCATTTTTGCCACCGTAGAGAATTATGACATCATCTTTGCCTGGGTCTGATTCGTGTTCTCTCTTCGATGGAGGCTTCAGCACAAGGAAATAGTATCAGTATGTATGGTAGATTAAATATCATTCAAACTGAAATCCAACAAGATAAATGACATACCTTGGGAATGCCATAATCAAAATTGGCTAAAAAATCATTCTTAGATACCAATGCAATCCCTGCGGCGAATGAACTGACGGTGCTCGGAAACCGAGCGTTTTTGTCTTGAGTATTACCCTTCTTACGTTTACCACTGCTTTCGACTTCAGTGACATATTGATTTGATTTCAATTGATTCATTCGACGCTCGACCTCTGCCTGGACACGTTTGTCAAAGTCTACGCTCGTCGTAGCTGCTGCTGCTGCATCTGTAGATTTTTCATGTGGCACATTCACATGCAGCTGCATACCCACAAACATGCCACCGTAGAATGAAATCGCCATGAGGAAAAATACAGATATCAGTTGGGGGAAGTGTTTTATCAGGCCTGAGGACGAAGAGGGCGTCGACTTGGAGGGGCGGCCCCCGCTGGCGCTAGTTGGCGGAGTTTGTCGTATTATCACCATAATAATGTTTATTCGTCTGTCCAGTCAGAATGAATCGAGTAAAGCTGTAGTTAATGGATGAACTGAATGATTTTCCTGGCTTGTGCCTCTGCTTGTTGACGTTGGATGGAGACTGACCAGCAACAGCAACCAGCACCGGAAACTTGGACGCCACACGCCACCGGCGATGAAAAATGGGGAAATCTGGGGAAATGTGTGTTTGAGGGGTACTTTAGGAGGCGAGAATATAACTCTATATGTCAAAGCTCTACACTAATTGCCCTCTATGTTTTAAAGGAAATAAAGATAAAGACAGCAACACCACACAACATCACACTATTCACCTATAATCACCCACACCATCACCCATCTCTTCCATCTTCTCTCATCACTGTCGCGAAACAATATATGATGCAGATGCAGATGGAAATGGCTCTTTGGCTGACATCAGCCGTCCTCTCGTCCCACGTCTCTACTGGATTTCTCCAACCTTGTCCAACAGTGTATCCCTCTTCTTCTCTCCAGATGATGAACAAGCGAACATCATCACAAACTGGCAAATCTAGCGGCGGAGGCTTTGCCAAGAAGGTGCCAATCATCAATCTAAGAACAAAGAAGAAACGAACCGATTTTATATATACTGGCTCCATGCGTCCTTATCCTCAGACACCTCAGTCGGTAGTGGACCCATCAGCTGTCATAGCTATCCCTGATTATGCATTTGACGGTGTACCCAAGAAGAAGGGTCCGCCTGGCGAGATCGAGATTAAGTCAGCTGCAGATATAGAAAAGATGCGCGCTGCTGGCAGAGTAGCTAGAGAGGTGTTAGATATTGGCGGGGCCATGATTGCTGAGGGTGTTACCACTGATGAGATTGATGCTGCTGTCTATTCTGCGTGTTTGGAGCGTAAGGCCTATCCTTCGCCGTTGAATTATCGAAATTTTCCAAAGTCCTGCTGTACTTCTATCAACGAAGTTATTTGCCATGGCATTCCTGACACGCGACCCTTACAGGCTGGTGATATCGTCAATCTTGACATCACGGTATATTTAGATGGATATCATGGTGACTGCTCCGAAATGTTTGTAGTAGGAGGCAAACAGGCTTTAGACGAAAAAGGACAAAAATTGATCCAGACAACCTATGATTCATGGCTTAAGGCAATGGAATGTGTAAAACCGGGTACCGATTACAATGCCATCGGCAGAATAATTCAAGATTACGTGACTCCGAAAGGATATTCCACTGTGAGATCTTTCTGCGGACATGGTATTGGTACAGTATTTCATATGGCACCAAATATATATCATTACACAATCAATGAATCTTTGAGTGAGATGAAAGAGGGTCATGTGTTTACCATTGAACCTATGATATGTGAGGGGTTATCAAATCCATACATGTGGGATGATGACTGGACAGCAACTACGGGCGATGGAAGGAGATCCGCGCAATTTGAGCATACCTTAGTCGTGACTGATGATGGTGTCGAAGCATTTACGGGTAAGATTGAGACCAGTCCTTTGCAGTTTTGGGAAGAGGAAAGTTCTGTTAGTAAAGGGATTTGGCTTGGTACTAGTAATGAAGCTAGGAGAAAAGCTGAAGAATTGAACAAGAAAAAATTGAAGCATCAGTAATAATTTTGTCATGTTGTAAGCACATTGATGAGTCACTGCTGAAGACAGAAGAGTTGAAAATAGAGAAAAGAGGGACGAACTCTAGGAGAGTATTTCGCCGTAATACTAAACATTTCAGTTGTCATCTAATTCTAACTAATTTTTTCAATCTTCAAGAAATTTAACTCAAACTTATGTTTCAATACAACTCGATATGAAAGAGATGCTACCCATTAAAAGGACTTGGAGTTTATGTTGCGCAACATTTGATACAGTTTGACATCAACAACGGAGTACTAACAAGGCAGCACAAAACATTGGTACACACCAATGTCCATCACGCATTAAATTCAATTCAACGCGTGTTGAGTCTCGTTGAGTCTTGATATGAATTCTACAGTGGCTTTGATTTATAAGGTGTTCGTGGAGCTTGTGTAGGTGTACACATCATCAACAAAGCCAGCGCCAGTGGAGGAGGTGTACACATACTGGTCGTCATCAAGGAGGCCATCGTCGCCGCTCATGTCGGTAGCTCCGGTAGATGTTGCATTATCATCAAGGAGGCCATCATCGTTGCTCATATCGGTAGCTCCGGTAGATGTAGTTAGAGGCTCGTCGTAGTAAAACATATCATCAGATGGCATAGATTGCTGTTTCGGATATTTTTCAAGAGACGTCAATATGGTAATACGAAAGTGGAGAAACAGAATGTTTTCAATGATGAATATCTCACGTTGGCATCATCCAAACCTCCAGATCCTCCATTTCCGTAGTTTTCTGCACCATACCCTTCGTCGTATTCACCGTATCCATGTCCGAAAGATCCCTTACCAGATTTGGATGACGACCCCTTACCAGATTTTGATGACGAAGATTTGCCTGGTAGTGTCGTGAAAAATTGTCAGTGAATAGCTGATAATGAGAGAAGTTCATAAGACTTTAGTTTAGCGTACCGAAGCTTTCAAGCAAATACTCCATGCTACTGCCATATCCATCAGTCTCTTTAGCCCCACTGGACTTGCCTGATTTGCTCATCATGTGATAAGCATAACGCTATATGAATATAAGTGTATAATAAGTTTGGCACAAGATTTGCAAAATTTCAATGAGTGCGCAAAACCATAACACTTTGAATGAACAATGCGCAGCTTACATCTTGCTTCAAGGTACGTAAGCCACTTTGGGCATTGACGGTCGCGATGATGATAGTGGTAAATACAATCTTGTTGCACATGGATACCTTCATATTTGATGTGTTCGTAGAGTGCTGAAGCTGAACTATCAATACGATATTTGCAAAGGAAGAGTTTTGAGTTTGTGATGGCCACATCGCATCACAGCCCATCGTTATTGATACAGCGATACCATTGTGCTGGGGTCGTCAATAGTCGTCAACATTTGAATTCGAAAAGACGACGGAGTTGGCGCGCCAGCCATCAAGATGGGGGATAAAATGGAGATGCGCGCATTGTGGCCTCGCTTCTTAGGACTTTTCGGTAACGCCAACGATTCTTTCCTAACAGGCCAACGATTCTTTCCTTGAAAGTTAAATAAAAGGTGTGCTTTCGGAATCAAAAGCCTACTTTTCTCGTTTTTTCGAGAAGATATCTCATTTATCAAAACTAAAGTAGTACTTAGAATAGACATAAGTAAAGTACCTTAGGTAGATGCATCATGTGACTATCCCCCAGACAGACCACCTTCAGACTTATCAGTTTGAGATTTGAACGGGGATTCACACGGTCCTCTGAACAGCCCCTGAGGCGATTCAACAATGCTGTCTTGTTGTAAAGACATCCCTCGCAACAACAGTGAGTCGGATGTGTGACGGATGACCAGCCAGTATTAGTGTATTAGAGGCCACAAACACCCTTTTGAGCATGGTTTGATTGCTCATTGATTATGAGTGATGAGCAGAATCACCATTTGAAATGGTGACAGTGCCGTAAAGTTTTCTTTGTATTTGTATTTGTATGTGAATTTCTTAAATCACAACCAACAACTTTATACGCATCACGCATGTGTATTTCTCAGGATGAGGGAAAGAAAACCAGGTCGGATAATGAGTTTTTCCTGTTGTATTTTTCAGCAATGGACCCACTTAATTGTAACATAAGATTGAGAAAGTCTACCGTAGTTCTCTCAGTATCAGTAATATATTCTCCAGAACTCCAAGAAGGGCATTTTGATTTTTGATTTGTGAACCCTATTACATTACTGTAGATAGTACATACTGTACATAGGAATAAGTAAACATAAGCCAGAAGGGCGATTGAAAGTGTGAGCAAAATTGATTTTACAGCCAGAAGGGCAAAGGGTTCAATTTGTGAATATATTTTTGAGAGACATCAATCATGGTGAAGGATGTCCGGCGCAGATCCGACATAGTTCTTAACATCATCGCCAAAATAGATCAGTATTTTTTGGTGTGCTGCCTAACAATGATCAAAATATGGCATAAATAAATCATTGTATTATTTTATGTTTCCATCGTGGATTGTTGAATTAGAATAGTGTGCTTCTTGTTAACTGAACAACAGATTGTATGCTAAAGTTAAAGTGCCCATCCCATTGCTGTGCCAGTACAACAGAGTAGCTTTTAGAAATGATGTCTGCTTCAAGTGGCTTGTTACATGTCAATAATAATATATTGAATAAGATGGCTTGGCCCTTGTCCACTTATCACACCAAGATTGTGTGAGTTTGGATGGATTGGGGCAATTCACAGCATCTCAACCCTTTCAATGTCTCATTGTAAGTATAAAGAATGGTTTTACAATCTTGAGATTTGAATTCATCATCCACAACCATCACCACGCCCCTAGTTTTTGACTTGTGGGTGGTGACAATTTTGGCTCCAGTACCCTACCTTTCACACCAAGATGGAGTATGTTTGAATTGATCCAACAATTTCACAGCATCTCAACCCTTCCAACTTCTCATTATAAGTATAATGAATGGTTGACTTGAGATTTGAATTCATCATCCACAACCATCACCACGCCCCTAGTTTTTGAGTTGTGGGCGGTGACAATATCGGCTCCAGTACCCTACCTTTCACACCAAGATGGAGTATGTTTGAATTGATTCAAGAACTTCACAGCCCATCTCAACCCTTCCAACTTCTCATTATAAGTATAATGAACCCATGCCGTTACCCTGACCCCCTCAGGGTAGTCTGTTTTACTCATTAAAGGTAGAGGGTAATGTTACTTTATGGACTATATATAGGCTTTCTAAGAGGCTTTTGTCATGCTGCTACCTGCTATTCATATAGTAGTACTGTTGTTCATGCCCATATTGGTAATTCTTGTGACAATTCTGTATGTAGTAGGTTTTATTCAGAGGGTAAGGGATAGGGAGTAAAGAGCAAAGAAGAAGGTAATTTTTCCCGGTAAGTGCACTTTACCTGCATCCGGCCCTAATCAAAGATACCTGGTAAAAATAGGGTAATTACCCAAGGGACTGACATAACTTAAAGGATTTGAACGGAAAATTTAAACCTTGAAACCCCTATCGCGAAAAAAAGCCTTTATAGTGGAAAAATTTCCCTCGTGATATCGTGCGACGCTACCCAGTAACAAGGTTTTGTCATTCGGACACATGACGTCATAACAGCTCATTCATTATAGGTACATTATGTACGTAAAAATGTCCAAATCAAAAATCAGATAAGCCCTTTAAGAACCTCCAGACCTCTTAAAGCTACGGTTATGCATTGTTCTTTTGTCAGTCCCTTTAATTACCCTTCAAAATTACCCGGTAAAATGAAACTAAGCTGAGAGGGATTCGACCATCTGTAAAGTCCTGTGGCTTTAGATGCTTGCCCAGGTTGACCAAATAGCACTGATTTATTTTTATTGTGGACTATTGGGGGGTCGTTTCCATTAAGTTGGAGGATCAGATTGAGATATTAGGTAGGAGGTAGGAGAAGAAGTGAAATTGAGAGCAAGAGTAGAGGACGAGACAAGTGCCTTTAGGACGTTAATCTAGATGATTGGGACAACTCCTTGGGCGAGGATCAAGAGATATGGCTGTTGGCCCTATGGGCGAGGATCAAGAGAAGCTTATCTGCTGAGAGAGGATAATAGGAATGGTAGATTAGAGATCAGAGGAGGTCCTACCTGATTGAGCAGCGTATATGGATTCCTTTTCCTGCAGGGAAAAAGGTAATGTCAAGATGTATTTTGTACCTGAGAGTACCATAATCTCAGAAGGAGAGAGCCACTCTCTCAAGTGGCCCCGGCTGCAAGGCTATTCAATTTAGATTTGCAGGGTAAGAAAGCTCCATGATTGGTTAAAGTTAAAATGTCTAGGTAAACATAGGAAAGAGTACCTAATTTCTTAAGTTGTTCTGTTCTGTGTTACAACATTCATCGGCAATCTACAGTACATTTGACTTCAAGTATGTACCCCATAATTTAGCAGGCTTATTACTAGAGAACCACTGTGAGTTTTTTCATCGCGATTGTAGCATTCACTAGCCCAGTGTGTTGGCTAGTGACTGCAACTTTTGCGATGGTTGGAGGGCTTGTGGTTGTCTAGATATAAGGGCGCTAAATTTTTACATAGGGATTCTAATTTCTAATCGTAAAATAAAAAAAAACTACTTAACGACGACACTAGCAATTACTTAACAATGACGTCACAGAATCGTCTCACAACTGTAACTACCATTAGCTCTAACTTCGTC
This sequence comes from Cyclotella choctawhatcheeana, assembly GCA_036939855.1. Classification (NCBI taxonomy): domain Eukaryota; phylum Bacillariophyta; class Thalassiosirophyceae; order Thalassiosirales; family Thalassiosiraceae; genus Cyclotella; species Cyclotella choctawhatcheeana. The sequence goes on from JALLPH010001655.1 coordinate 10,684, forward strand.
AATATCCAACTTCAGCACAAACCCCGAGAGATGAATAAACCTCATTTCAATCCTGCAATCGATTGCCAAAGTCACTAATACACATGACCTTGGCAAATGTATTTAAAAAGCCCCTCCATACTTGAACACAAACACAAATGTACTATACTGTCAACCCCACCAGAAAATAACACATCCAAATACGCTCAGAAGGGAATGGCAAGCAAATCCAATTCTATCCATCATCAAACCTGTCACCAAAAACCGCACCATAACTGGGGTTGGATGGATCTATCTGTGATAATTCAGCATTCTCCACGTGGAATGCGTTGACACCCACACGTCCTACTTAGGTACACACATCTGTTGTGTAGGTAGTCACACACTAACAGAGGTTCTTTGGGGTATATATGTGTAATTCCGCCCCGAATATTTACGGAAAAAGGGGGTTTTTTGTTCGGAAAGAACCTCTAAAGGCTGGAACCTCTTCAGATTGCGGAAGCAAATAAAAATTGCTCGTCTCCGCCACTCCCATCATCCACCATTCCGTGGCGTCACACCACCGCCCTCGCCACATTAACACCATGTCCAACACCCCCCCGCCGCCTTCTACACAGTCTCAGCATCCTCCCCAGCCTCACGCGCAAGCTGCTCCGACCCCAGTTAATGGAGAAGTCCAGCCTACACGCCAGGCTATTGACGATTTGCAGCGTGGTTCCGATGCATTCACGCCGGCTCCCAAGCGTGGTGGTAATGTACTTTTTCAATCATCAGCCAAGCGTCCATCTCTCAGCGTAGATGAACCTGCCTCTACCGGCCAAGCAAATGTCTCGGCTACCCCCTCATCTGTAGCTGCTCCCTCTACCAATACCAAGACGCCCAGATCGTCTGAATCCTCTGCAAATGTCTTCCAATCTAACAGGTCCTTCTGTATCAACAATTACATATTCGACAAATTTCGGAAGCCACATGTATCTTCATCGCGTGATATTGCCAGTGACGACATTGCGTTCGAAAAATATAAGAAAACATTTACACACCAGTTAAATCACCGCTTCTCCTTGAAATATGAGACGGCGGCTGTTGTTCAGGAGCAGTTAGACTCTCAGCCAAGAACAAGATCAGAGGCACGGGCGATTTT
>JALLPH010001660.1:0-10780 GCA_036939855.1 Cyclotella choctawhatcheeana
TAAATGACTCCGACTTTGGTCCCAGAGCCGCTTAATTTGTGAGCCTTACAGTCCGCAAACTACAGTAGTTGATCCATATTACTACAAAATTTCAGTACACGCAGCAAGGGAGCGACATAAGAATAATGTTGTACCTACCGTATGTTGACACATCCTGCTGGACCATTTGATTTTTGTGCTCTTGGCCCCCGCTGCCCTGTGCACCCCGACAAAAACTTGCGCAGTTTCTTCCCTCTCCATACGCAAATTAAATTAAGTGAGGAGAGATCAATGACGAATGATGTGACATCACAGGAGAATTCTGATGACGTCATATAGTCAACTTTTAAGGGTCATTTATTAAAAGTAATCAAGCATGATTAAAAAGAAATACCACGTCTAAAAAATCCAATTTCGGATCTAGTAGAACCCCCGTGCCCTCCCCAACTTACAGTTCGGCATTTTTCTTACGTAACTCCCTTGTACGCAGACGATTTTTTCCCTCAAAATCAAGGTACTCACATAAAAAAGGCTCGGACCGTATCTTAGAGGATTTGAATGGACAATTTGAACCTCTAAACACCTGTTGTATTAGCGAAAAGTGTACTGGGCCTTCAATAACCTCTAGACTATATACCTTGAAAAAAAACTCGAAAAATGCCTTAGAGCGGAAAATATTCCCGCGTGATATCGCCCGACGCTACCAGACAGTAACAAGGCTTTGTCGTTCGGACACATGTGTGATGTCACAGCAGCTGCCATATGATGTAATACATCATACATTATAGGTACATTATGTACGTAAAAATGTCCAAATCAAAAATCAGATCAGCCCTCTAAGAACCTCCAACCTCTGTAAGATAAGGTCATGCATTGTTCTTGTGTCAGTCCCTTGTCAAGATGAAAGAATTTCCACCCAAGGTGAAAGAATTTCTGCCCAAGATTGCTCAAGATCAAGATAAAAGATTTCCTCTTCCTTTCAGATGATTCCTCCTTAGAATTACCTGATGTCTTGTGCAATTCATGGAAAGATATCTCTTAAATGTTTTCAAGATATCTTTTGACAAATCACACAAGACAGGTAATTTCACATAGAAATCATGTGAAATTGTTCTGAACTTTGCACCCCCCACAACATCATATACAGAGACAGAGCCTCCAACTGACAGTGCTTCATTGGCCCCTTGCAGGTACCGTTTACGCAGTAGCTACAAGCAGCGATTTGCTCCGGAGGGTCTATCGTGGCCACTTTACCCATAATTTCCCCAAAAGATTCCCTTCATTTTTGCTGTATTTAACATGAGAAGGAATCTGAGAGGAAATGGGTGCAGGAGCCTAGATCATCCCTCAAAAGCACATTGTCCACTGATATTATCATTTTCACAATATAGACATAGGCGACAATATAGCTCAAGAAGTCAGATGTTTGCTGTCAACAATGTTGTGGGGGGGAGTGGCAAAATGGGAGCACGAAATTTCACGAAGTGTGAGTACTCTCATGATATTAGTGAAATCATAGTAAATATACTGGGTATGTGATTTATTTGAGTAGCGCTAGATGTGCTCTGGGCAAATAACAAATTAAGTGGGCAAATATGATTATGAGAGCACGCGAACACACTGTCAAACAGGCTAGTCAGATGAGAGCGCAAAATTTTGAGAAATATGAGTACTCACTTATTCTACACTAAAGACAGTACTATTGATGAGACATTGGAAGGGTCAAGCTGATAACTGCAACTGCTTGAATCTGTCCCAACATGCACAATCTCAGTGAGAAAAGTAGTAGGGGCCTGAAACCAAAATTTCCCCACCTGTGACTCAAAAGTTGGGCTGTGGTGATGGTTGTGGACAATGATTTCCAATCATGATGTGAACTGCTTGAATCTGTCCCAACATGCACAATCTCAGTGAGAAAAGTAGGGGGCCGCTGAGACCAAACTTTCACGACCTGTGACTCAAAAGTTGGGCTGTGGTGATGGTTGTGGACAATGATTTCCAATCTCATCCATGTTTAACCATTCATCATACTATTGATGAGACATTGGAAGGGTCAAGCTGATGTGAACTGCTTGAATCTGTCCCAACATGCACAATCTCAGTGAGAAAAGTATAGTGGCCAGGAACCAAAATTATCCCATATGTGATTCAAAAGTTGTGGTGTAGTGATGGTTGTGGACCCGCTACTGTGGCGGACCATGGTGGTGTGGCTGCACAAAGTGGATGCAGTAGGGGTTCAGCACCCACTAGGCAACCCCTAAGGAGCAACATTTTGTGTGGTTTAGTCAATGAAAGCACTGGTTGAGACGCTGTGTACATTTACGGTGATTGGGTGGATTGTTTAACATGGTGGTGACTCCCCTTGCTTTGGCTTTGGGGGCTTCAATATTGCCTTTGGGTTAAAGCGGGTGGGTCATAAATAAATTGTGCATTGGGAGCGTGGAGGGCTCTGCTACGCTCGGCCATAGCTGGCCAGAGTATCGGGAGTCCACCGTGTGAAGGAGTGCACCTGTGCCTGTGGGGACTTCGACCAATTTTTTCTAGACGGCCCTCTAGAAAAAGAAAATGGGCTCTTGAAAAAGGGGGTTGTGCTGCGGCTGTGATTGCTCCTCCCCCTGACGGCCGATCCACCTGGCACTTCAATCATGGCCATCTACGATAAAATTGCCCAGTATGCTAGCCACCCCACGTCCGTCAGTGGACAGCAGCCGTTGCATTAGCACCACCGCGGCAGCACATTCGAATGATCGGTTTGGGTTACAAACCTCTAGCAGTGCTCACTGGTAAAGTGATGCACATGCTATGGTTTTCAGTACCAAAACTGACAGTCCGATTGTGCTGCCGCGGCAGTGCTAATGTGGAGACGGTAGCGCGGCGATGCTCATTCGGCAGCTAGCATACTGGACGATTTTGATCGTACATGGCCATGGTTGAAGTGCCAGGTGGATCGGCCGTCGGGGGCCAGAGCAATCACGGCCGCCGAACAACACCCTTTTTCTAGTAGCCTGCCTAGAAAAAGCCGAGGCGAGTGGGATTGGGAAAAAACAAGTCCCCACAGGTGGCGAGGCCCCGTCAATCTACCACTCATCTCTTGAAATTTTTTAGTTGTACCCCAAAAACTTGAACTTTGACTATGAACTTGAACATGACGGAGCAGATGGCAGACATGTTGTCTTCTCATATTATTCCTCATGCGCACCTATCATAGCTTTCGAGTGTTCGGTATGGTAGAGAGTAGCGCGCGGCAACATCAAAAAAGAGAAGATCTTATCTTGTCTTCTTCTTTGGACTTTGGATGTTTGATGGAGTATCAACTTTGGAATCAGTACTGATTGTCATCCAAGTCTCCACAATCGGAATGACATCAGTGAGGTCAAATGAGTGTTTCGTGAAAATAGCATAAAAGGGAATGTATTTAACCATTGCTTAGTGTTTTATGAAGAAATATATTACTTCAAATAAAAAATTATATTCCATTATCATTAAGTGACTACTATGCCAAAGAAGTAATCACCACTCCATCCACACTCCACTATCCCATGAACATCATCAGAGCCATCATCGATCATCGGCTTTGAGAACACGGGCGTACTAATACTAGTTTTGCACTCACAGAACACCGATTCCAATGAAAAGACAAACGACGTGAGTACTAGTTTGATTTATCTATTGTCCCGAGGATGAATGGCACCTGATTTTGTGTTTGCAAGCTTTCTAGTCGCCACGAATCTCTTAATCCGATAGTGTTCTTTGTTTGCAGAACTAGGAGCTACTGAATGATATGTAGATCTCCCATAACCCATTGAACTATTACACACATCAAACGCCATCACCACATATCATGTCGAGTTACAAGCACGACTCTACTACAGACTATACCAATTCCACTGATGCATCACATGACATGACATATCCGACCTCGACTTTGTTCGACGAATCACCGCGTTGCATCAGTGCAATCAACAATCCAAAAGAGATTGCCATCTTGAGTTACAAGAAGGAGGAGGAGGAGGGCGAAGAGACTCCGGCCGAGGTAGCTGCCCTCCTTGCCTCGATAGCTCCCATTGCATCACGTGAGATCAAGGATAATTCAACCATGATGAAAGAACTAGCCGATATTGCTTTCCCTGATCTAAGCCACACCATTGATTATCCTGCTGGAGAAGAGCTTATGCATTGGCAATACTGTCATGGATCTGCTGTGATGCCCATCAAGCGTCATCACCGACATTATCAAGGAGAGGAAAGGAAGAAGCGTCCCGTTTCAATGGATGCAATTGAAGGTCCCAATTCCTTTGAAGAAGAAGCGGTACCTACCTTGCTCCAATGGCGCTCTATTGATAGTAGCAATAGCCACCAGTACGACGGAAAAGTACCAGTCTATTCTACCCCTCCTCAATCTACCGTGGGCAAGCATCACAACGCCATGTTTGGGACTGTTCCAAATTCCGAGTACCATCTTACTAGTCATAACAATGGCATGCCCATAAAAAAGACCAGCATTGCTGAAAATGTCAAGATTAAGCAACGTCCCCGTTCTATCTCGTTGGCAGAGTACAAAGGTAACGGCCATGCCACGCAGAAGAAGACACATCGTCGTCATGCAAGTGTTGGTTCTGCTTCAGATCTTCCATATACTCGAGAAGGCAAAATGGATAAACCTATGAAGCTGGTAAGATGCACGGTTTACACTGTTTGATAGAATACATTTTCCACTAGCCTAACATTCTTGCAGATCTCAAGGAAAAAGTTCAGCTGGAAAAATTATCCTGAGGTAAGCATTGTCGTAGTAACTCCTGTTGTTGCTTAGTTTACGTCCGCACCAACGATTCTCACTTAAAACACTTAACAACATTGCAGCTCGAAGAGTTTCTCATTGCAAATCGTGAGGAGTATTTGCGCCATTCAACCCTAAACTATACAATGCAACAGAAACAGTACAATAACACACTAACCCAGCGTCTCATCGAGCTCGCCGCAAGTCATGAATACCAGTTCAACCCAGAAGACTTCTCTTTCACTACGGTGCGCGATCGTATTCGTTGCTATTATAAATCATATGTACAAAGCATGAAAAAGCGTGGCGTGGTTATTGGGTATGCCGCTCGGAAGGCGGGGTAAGATGCATTCTGTTCATACTCATTATGATTTTTTCACTGCTCTCTAATGCAACATAACTTTTCACAGGCTAGTGACTGAGGAGGAGCTCGAGGCAAGTGCAATGACAACAGGCAAAATCTTCGTTCCTAATCATGAACTGGAATGGGAAGATGATTGCATGTAACCAGGCATTGCCTAGCAATCAAGAATATTGTAACACCAAGGGATTTAGGGGCATTTAAAAGAGAGGACAGTCATCCGTTTTTCAAGCAGAGCGATACTGTTCACAACTTTGTAGTAATCTGCTGACTGAAGAATTGTATTTTTAGATACCAAGTAATATTATTTTGCTAACCACAATATGTAGATAATATACACCTTGTTGGGTGTGTTGTGAGGATCTTTGTTGTACCCAACTCAGGCTCTGCTTTCTTCGATTACTCCATAATTCCATTCCATCAAATACCCATCCCGGCACAAAATCATCAACTTTCCTTTCAGCAATAATGCACCGACAGGGCAGCACCTAAGTGTGCGTCTGTTCTGTCTCCCCGGAAGTTGAATGCTTATGCCTTGGTGGCAAATAATACTACCCATCTTTTTGTAAGAAGATACATCCCATCCAACCAATAGACCATCATTGCCACCTGAAGTCAGAATAATATCGCCAATGATGATGCACACCTCAACAGCACCACAATGGGCATCGAGTAAAGCTCGTTTCAAATCAAACCTGAACCTTGGAAGCAAAACTCCGTATTTATTGTAATGCGAACTCACACTAAATGACCAAAACCTCAGCTCGCCGTTAGTATTTCCTGTTATTAGCAGTTTGTTGGTCGTGATCTTAGAGACTGTGACAGGATAGTCTCCACCTTTAACAGACTTCATCGAGGTGAATGTTCTGTTTTCTACGTCTACAAAATAAAGTGTTATTACGCCTTGCGAGTCCCCAGTAAAAAGGATATTGAAGGAGGCGCCTTTAGAAGATACTTTAGTAGATGCCATTGAAAAGATTGGGCACTTGTTCGAGTTTGAGAAAGCTTGCACAGCCTGTCCATAACAAGGGTAATAGAACACTTCTCCTCCACAGCAAGCGGAAACTAGCAAAGAATGAACGAATGCCAGAGAAGTAACTTCAGAGCGATGCGCGTGCCAATATGTGATTGAAAAGTGATAAGATGAAGCATCTTCAGACAAATCTGCATGAATTGCCCCAACTTTCCCTGAAGCGAACCCAATGAAGCAGCAGGGAGGTACAATGTCATCTGTACCATCTATGTTATCAAGATCAATTCCTGTGGGACTCAGAATGAAAGAGAGTACCTGATCTTCATCATCTCCCAGCGAAAGGAATGATGAATTCCTCACATTATCATGAGAGTTGAAAATCTTGATACCGTTGAAGTCTCCGTGAAGTATCAGTGGCATCTGCCAATCGTCGCTTGCATTTGGTGGGCGAGAAAGATTGCAGAGACAGTGCAGTCCAAAATACCCATGGGAATGTTCTTGTGCATAACCAGCATTATCGTAAAGAACGGCTGATTGTTCATATTGTAGAGGCTGCAGCACACCGATAGTGCGAGGATAAACGATGCACCTACGCATTTGCGAGTCATCGTCTCCAAGCATTTTGAGTGATCTCTTGAAAGCAAATAGGGCAATCCAACGTTCCTTCCACCCACAACCGGTCATTTCTTCAATTGAACTCCCAACAGCACAGAACCTTTGCAGGTATAAACCACGAAGCAAAGATTCTGACAAACGAGGATCGCTCAAAATACGATATGTTTGCTTCGAAGCCGAGCAGAATGCAACCAGTTTTGCAAGAGAAGGCACAAACAACGCAATCCTGTATAATATGTCACCCCCAAATCTGTCCATTGATTGAAGAGTTTCTATCGATTTCTTGAATGCAGGAGATTTCCATCTAAGACGAAGATGCTCTCCAGACTTACTCCCATCAAAATAGTCTTGGCTTATTTTGATCCATTCCTTCTCATACGTTCTATAACCCAACCATAGTTTAAAGTCATCATCGCATGACATAGGACCGCGAATAAGTTTAGGATCAAGGTTGTTCACCCACCGGTCTGACACTTGCTTCGGGTTCAATCCAAATTGCCGCGCCAGCTTGCTCCATGGTGGTGAATTTAACTGATCTTTGGATTTGTCATGTTTTGCTTTTGCCCGTATAATGATCATATCTTCTTTGTCTGTCCATTTATGATGATTATATGAATATGGATTACGCTTCGGTGCGGCATAAAAAGCCTTCTTGGGAAGGCATTTACGCGATGTCTTTTTGGAGCTTTGTATTTGCCTTTTAGACGCACCTTCGTTCACAACAATTGCATTCTTTGCATTCCTTCCATTCTTATTTTCTAGTTCAATATCATTCTTCCCAAGACTAGTTTTAGGGGTCTTTTCTCGGAGGCTGTAAGCTTTTTTGGGGGAGAGTGTGTCCTTTTGTTTCTTTTGTCGTTTGGATGCCTTTTCGTCTCTCTCAATTTTCTCCTCATTGACTTTGTTTAGCTGCAGCTCACTTGCATTCCTCTCTAGGTCATGTTCAAGAGGAATGGGGATATTCTCACCATCATAGGCGTCTTCGCCAAACTCAGTTTCAATGAGCTTTATGAAGGGTTCAGAGATCCACCTATTGCGAAGTTGACGTGCCGGTCTGCGGCAAGCAAATTAGAATAGCAAAAAAAATGAGCGTGTGGCATTACAGTTTAATTATATTCTAACGGCAACTCGCCTAGTCCCCTCGAAACATATGGTATTGATCTTCTCCTTTCACGTGAGATATTATTTTTCAAAGTAAGTTGAGCAGTATCATTATTTTCAACTGTTGTGAAAGATACTCTCAAACAAACTTATTGTGTACGTACCCATTGATTTCCATATCTTTTGTGCCCTTCCCAAAGACATAAATCATCAGTGCGCGACATTTTGCCATGATTTATTTTGGGATCAAGACGATTGACCCATCTGCTTTTTACCCGTTGTAGATCTGTACCCAAAATATGAGCAACTTCAGCAAATAAATCGTTTAGTGACGTTTTTGACTGATCTCTTTCATCCATATTATTATAAGCCGCCACAGCTTCCAAGAGGATACGATCTTCATCATCCGTCCATTTCCACTCACGCGGAATATTCTTCCAAGCGTCAGCGATGGTTGCTCGGGCTCGAGGACTTCTCCTGATAGATGCACTGTTCTCGATCGGCTTCGAAGACATATCTGGCTTCGCTGCGCCAGACGGTGTAGTGCATATCATAGCAGCCGAGCTTTCACCTTCACACTCAGATGGCAGCTGATCTTTCATCATGGTGCTATTTTTTGACATCAAATAGCAGTAACAGACTGGACATCAAAATCTTTTCCCGCCAGATCCTTCTCCCATCCGACCGCCCGCCGCCCGGCCGCCGGCCGCCTGCGTCCCCAAACAGCTATCATGTTTGGTTCTGGTTCCTTCAAATCAATGAAAGTTGCATCAGTATTACTCACATCCCTGCTTGCAGCGTACTCTGCAGGAGCACTGACAACATCGGTGTGCTACATGGCGTCTCCTCACAGGAGTTTAACAATATTGACGAGAGACATGATTCGGCCGATCATTACTGCGAAATCCTATCTCAATACTCTCACGTCTTCGGAAAAGTATTACACAAAATCCCTCTCCCATTTGCACTCATCTCGTCGTAAAGTTGCACTGAGAGCTGCACCCAGCTGCATCAATATCGTTAGTCCTGAAGATTTATCCAATGTCAAGCATTGGTTTACTCTCTCTTTACCAGAAGGTATATGTGTCGGGGTCACTACATCACCACAATACAATTCTTTGGACCATGGCGAAGCAAACACTCTGCCATTACCCTCCGCTTTACATATTGAAGAATTTGATTGGGGCCAAGAAAACATATCATCGGATACGTCGAGGTCCACATTTTATTTGGGAAGGATCGCATTACGATCATCTTTACATGATGTGCTGAATGATCATAACGACGAAAAAGTGCATCAATATTGGAAAAAGATCGAAAGGCATCCAATAAGAAAAGACAACTTTGGCAGGCCGATTCTTCCCAATGCTATTGTCGGGTCAATCAGTCACAAGAAAGATTATGCAGTGGGGCTGGGTAGACTAAGGTACGAAGGTATACCCTCTTCATTGATTGACGATCAATCAATGAATTTACATTGGAGAGAAGAATGTCCGATATTTCCAGATAAGGATGATACATATGCATTCAATGGCGAATCGAAACTCGAACATGATAAATCATTCCTTGTAGGTATAGGAGTAGACATTGAAATCATCAATGACAAGAGAAGCGAGCGGATACAAAGAAAAGTACTGACAGAACGGGAGCAAAGTGAGCTGGGTGCTTTGAAGGTGATGACATTTTTCAATTACTACGCTACCCTTTTGTGTTATAACTCAGATTATTTATCCATTACAGACTATTGGCATTTCAAAACTCGAAGAAGTTATGCTAAGATTCAGGTAAACTCAATTCATTATTCGATTTATGCTACACTCATCTAGTGTTGTTGTAATCTTACCAAGTTAAACTGTAAACCTAGCCTAAAAGAGAGTGTATATAAAGCCATGCATCCCATTCTATGCGATTATGTAGGAATGCAGGAAGCAGAAATTGATCCCCTCGCGGATGGCACAGCTGTCGTTCGGCTGAATTTCTTAAATGATAGGTCTGACAGGGTTAGCCCTCGTGCCCACTCCATGGTTGTTCGTAGTGCATCTTGGAGGAAAGTCGACAACTTTTTCTTGACGAGTGCTTCTGTAGAAATAAATTCAAGAACTTGATGTGTTCACGCTGCCAATAGTTGCAGTGCAAAATCTGTCATTGATCAACTGATTCAGAAAGAAATTGGTGGGCTTCCCAATAGACACTAGTGTGAGCCTCTATAATTGGAGTCCAGTCATCTTTTGGATAGCCTCCTCCCATGGAGATAACAAGAGGCGAGCCCATCCTATATGCAAAATCAAATACAAGAGAATTACGCCGTGATATACCCTCTTGTGTGATTGACAACTTTCCTAGACGGTCTGCGTGATGAATATCCACCCCAGCCTGATAGAAGATAACATCAAACTGCTTTTTACTGTAAACTTCTTCTTCTTTGTCAAATCTATGTTTTTCAATTCTGGTTAACCAATATTTCAGAGTTGAAATGTATGTCTCATCATCACATCCAATTGGAAGCTCCACATCTAAATCGGAATTCTGCTTCTCTGAGAAATAGTTACCCACACAATGCATACTGAATGTCTTGACACGATCATTTTCCTTAAACAATACCGCATTGCCATTTCCCTGATGAACGTCTAAATCAATAATGAGGATACGACGAATTGTAGCTATTGGATTGACCTTCGATTGTTGCGACTGGATTCCATAAGTTTGAAGTAGAACATTGGCAGCCACTGCTATGTCGGAGAAGATGCAAAATCCTTCACCATAATCCGAAAAAGCCTGCAAAAAAGTCAAAAGCAATGATGAGATGTGCCTGGAGGAGGAGCACATAATGAGCCGAAAGGTTGATTATTTTTCCGTACATGATGTGTACCACCAGCAACATGTGCTCCCCAGCATAGAGGAGCCTTTTGTATATGGTCTTTGTTGTAAGAGACGAATGGGATATCCCTATTGTACCCCTATGTCACTCAGACAT
>JALLPH010001661.1:0-11704 GCA_036939855.1 Cyclotella choctawhatcheeana
CCTTTTCCTGGCACTTTTTTTTCAGTAATTCGACAATACTAGCTAGATGATTCCGGAGTGAATGCGGCTGTGCAATTTTATGTTGCTCTTGAAGTTTTCTTGATATTTCTTGGGAATCCTTGAGTGCAGAAAGTAGCTCCTTTTTACTAGAGACAACATGATAATGTAGAACAACAAGGTCACTCGAGTGAGGGTCCTCACCAGATTCAAAATAGTCGTAGTATTTTTCGCCGGCTGATCCAGAATGAAGCCTTTTACGACAACAACTGCGATGTAGACAGGATAGCAAATGCATGGAAATACCAAAAACCAACGGGACATTCTCATCGATGAATCTACGAAGAAAGCGCTTATTTTTTGAGAGTTTCTCCCTTTGTTGAGGATCATCAAAATATGCTCCGCACCAACGTTGGATTCCTTTGATTTCGTTATCATGGCAGAGGAATTTATCAATGAATTCACACATGATTGTCTCATCATTGTTAAAGGGATAAGCTTTCTCGAAACATTTCAAAAACTTGTCGAAAAGATCATCAGTGGTCAGCCCAGAAAAATTATCTTGCCAACCTTTAAGAATCTTGATTGCACGTTCAATGGATTCTTTTGTCAAAGGTACAGCACGAAATTGACGTTGAGGTGCTTCTTCTGCCTCAGCCGGCGTCACACAGACTAATTCCGCTGAATCAACATTTATGAAACGATTACTAGCGACAACTTCCACACCAGTAACGAAAGCATATACGTCTCGGTGGTGGAAAGAATGATGATCGCTAAGACCTTTGTTCCTTTCGTCATAAATTGCTGCCGTGGCATTAGAGTTCCCGTCGATACAATGAAGTCTATTAGCATCAATCTTCCTGACATTAACCTCCATCTGTAGTATTTGAGCCGGAGCATTCTTTTTGAATAAATTATCTAAATCTTCAGACGATGGCGGGGTAGATGATCCTTGAACAAGAAGAGCTTCATAAGCTAATGTTGTATCTGTCCTGGGATTGAATTTAATGGCCTGATTACTGGAACTATCCTTTCTCCTAGCCTCGGTAACCAGAGCAGAAGCCGACATGATTCTTTGGGATTTATGAGGGACAGTGATTGTCAAGGGAAAACAATGGCGCTATATGATGGGGTGATTTGTTTGGATTCCTGGGGGACAGTGATTTGCCGCAACACGAGGCAAAAAAATGAAGACCTCTTAAAGGTGTGGTTCCGAGGGACGGTGATTTGCCGCAACACGAAGCAAAAGTTATGTCGCTATTTGACGGATGATTGGTTGGGATTTCTGGGGGACGGTGATTTGCCGCAACACGAAGCAAAAAATGAAGACCTCTTTCAAAGGTGTGGTTCGAGGGACAGTGATTGTCCGCAACACGAAGCAAAAATTATGGCGCTATTTGAAAGATGAGTGGTTGGGATTTCTGGGGGACGGTGATTTGCCGCAACACGAGGCAAAAAAATAAGACCCCTTAATAGTGTGGTTCCGAGAGACGGTGATTTGCCGCAACACGAAGCAAAAACTATGGCGCTATTTGACGGATGATTGGTTGGGATTTCTGGGGGACGGTGATTTGCCGCAACACGAAGCAAAAAATGAAGACCTCTTTCAAAGGTGTGGTTCGAGGGACAGTGATTGTCCGCAACACGAAGCAAAAATTATGGCACTATTTGAAAGATGAGTGGTAGCAACACGAAGCAAAAACTATGGCGCTATGTGTCGGATGATTGGGTGTGATTTCTGGGGGACGGTGATTTGCCGCAACACGAGGCAAAAAATGAAGACCCCTTAATAGTGTGGTTCCGGGGGACAGTGATTTGCCGCAACACGAAGCAAAAACTATGGCGCTATGTGTCGGATGATTGGGTGTGATTTCTTGGGGACGATGATTTGGCGCAACACGAATCAAAACCTATGGCGCTATGTGTCAGATGATTGGTTGGGATTTCTAGGGGACAGTGATTTGCCGCAACACGAAGCAAAAAATGAAGACCTGTTTCAAAGGTGTGGTTCGAGGGACGGTGATTGTCCGCAACACGAAGCAAAAATTATGGCACTATTTGAAAGATGAGTGGTTGGGAGTTCTGGTTATGGTTAAATTATGGCTGCTATTTGAAAGATGATTTGTTGGGATTTCTGGGCGACGGTGATGGGCAGCAACATGACTTGTAGTAGACTAACCACTGGAGAGAAGACATCATATTTCAAATGCTCTTCTGACGCTTTCTACTATCGAAAGAAGCATCATTTACAACGTCAATGTCATCATCATTTCCAACATTAATATTCACTCTACTAACAACATTGCACAGGTCAGGGATGCTTTTCAAAAGCCGAAAGCATAAACGAAGTGAAATCCGGAGTTGGTTTGAAAAAGTGAGGTTTTATTTCTCATTATTCTGTTGTGCTAACAAAGGAGAGCCTCCTTCGGATACCATGGATTACATGGTGTTTATTAGGAGGACATCATGGCGTATCGGATCTTCGTATCGTCAATGGTTCGGGATCCAGGTTATTTATCTGGATCCATGTTGACGATACCTGTTCAAAGCTAGCCTTTGTTAGGGGTTGAATGTTCCTGTTTTCTGACGGCTGTTTGACAGCTGCTTGACACTGGTATCTTCAAGCGTATCGGCTTAAGTGAATGTCTTGACACCGTATCCGGATCAGAAGGCGGAAAACAGGAATGGGACAGAATTAATTAATGACTATAATTAGATGCGTCATCATCTCTGTTAAGTATCTTGTCTGATGTGACATCTAAGTAGGCGTCCCTACTTTATGCCATTCCAAAACAAGTGACGAGTATACCGACGTCAAAATATAAGGATCATCAGACTAAATCTGGTCTTGGTCTTGATTGTTCCTTGACAGAGAGAATGATAATCGTCGTGGACCCTGAGGATATGACAAGCGACTTTTTCAAAATGTGGCAATGACAGCTCCCACACTGTCAAGCAGGAGGAGTCGTGAAGGGACTGTGAGTTTTTCACAAAGTGCTGTCATCATTCACGCCTCGGACCAAGATTGTGCCTGTTATCACGGTTAATCACCTATAATGATAACTCGATAAGAAAACCTTTGAATCTCGAAAGGAAAACTTATAATATGTTTATATCAAAAAACCACCCGACCTTTTGTCATTGTGGAAAAAACAGGGGGGTATGTATCGATGCAAAATCAAAGTGATTGTGTCATATAAATCTCCGGTTGTATAAATCGTGTGGCCAGTACACGAGCGTGAACAGAGGCATCGGACGCTGCAGTATGAAATGTACGCGAGAATTGCAGTCCTGTCATCATTCGCATGTTCAAATCCGGTGGTGCATCATTGTATTTGGGTTCCGCTGCAACTAATTGTGCCCAATCTTTAATATCGATTCGGTCTCTGGTCTTACGCCCGTTAATTGTGGCGAATTCGAATGGACCATGAATGTAGACCTTATCATGTAGAAGACTGATCCATTGGCAAAATGGGTGCAAGCGGTGTTTCTTAGCGTATTGCGCTGAGTGTGAATCAGGTCTAAGTAAATGGTAGTCGCCTTGATGGAGGCGAGCTACGGTGGAAGCTGCATGGTATTCCAGCCACCAGCGCTGATTTCGTGGGTGCAATGGACGGTCTTTCGGATGGCAAATAAGGAAGTTAACCAGGTATCTGCCGTCGTGAAGGCATGTTGGGTTGAGAGATAAACTGGAATCCAAGTTCAATTGAACCAAATGCCATTCACGTCGTGAGGATCCTGGTTGTTGCCAAGCAATAAAGAAAAGGCGGTCATTGCTAGCCACAATCTTGGAGGCTAGTCTGGAAGCAATTGGCGTAGGAGTCATCGTAGCAAAGGTTGGCGTGATATTGGATGGAACAGGGTCTTGATCCTCCAATGCCGAATCAATATCAAAGGTTTCCCAATCACCTAATTCTTGATTCAGTTCCCATAATGTAGGAAAATGGAGGTCTGCTGTCTCTTCGGTCGAACCAAACTCGATGAGGTTGCTAGTAGCATGTGTGGATTCCACTCGTGGTATGTCACCATCAGCAAATTCCTGATTGCCCGGCAACACATAAGGCTGTGGTGGCACGAAACCGTCGAGTCCGGCAGATTGATAGGCATCATTATCGAGAGGCTTATTCGCTTGGCCGAATCGATGATCTGCGCCATCCACAGGTGTGTACGGTATCAATTCATCAGGGATGGGGCTGAGGTGGGATGCGTGAAACTTGGATGTCTTGCCGGTAGATTCATGTCTGCACTCATATGAAGCGCCTTTCAATTTGCTTATGACCTCCCATGGACCAGTGTAGGCGAATTCTAATTTGCCCACACGTTCCTTTTTCTTGCTGGATTGAACTGTTCGACGTGCGAAGACACGGTCTCCAACCTCGTATATTTTAGGATCAGGACGTGCAGAGTTGATCAGCTCTCGATGCATGGCCCGTTGTTCCTCGATAAGGATTTTACCAATGGAACGAGAGGCGGCAAGGATAGTTGCCTGTCTCTGTGCATAATTATTCACGTCTCGAGGTTTGGTGACAATATCCAAGTGGGTATTTCGGCAAAAGTCAATTGGGAAGGACCACTCTCTGCCTGTGACCATCAAGCATCGAGATATGTCCGTACCAGGTACGCTGGCACAATTCCACGCATACTGTGCCATCAAGAGTCCTTCATGACTCACACGAGGATCGCGTCCATGCTCTGTATTAAATATTTTCAGAGACTTGTTGAAATATCGCGCCAATCGTTCTACAAGCATTGGGTTGTGGTTGTCTCGGCTGAGAGTGTGAACATGAAGCTTCAATAAATCAGCCGCTTGACGGAAGACAGAATAAAATTTACTGTCCTTGTCCACTACAATGGTGTGGCAAAAACCGTATCGCAGCATAATCTTCATCAGTGCAGCAGCGAAGGACTCGGAATTCTCCGATGATACGCCCTCGAGAGCACCAAATGATGTCATATTGCAAGCCACGCTGATATATGAAACTATTCCATCATGAGTCTTGAGAGCTCCGGCCTTGTAATTATCGATATGCAAAACCTGCATGGGGCTATCAACCGGAAATTTGTAAACCAATTCGGCCGACCTTCTGATAGTTGGGTTGCTAAGGCGACATCCGGCGCACTTGGAGACGAGGTTTGTAATGTATGAGTACATTCTTGGCCAGAAAAATCGTAGCTTTACACGGGCAAAAGTGCGCCAAGCATTGAAGTGTCCACCTATGGGATTGGCATGAAAAGCGATGGTGACGACATTCTTTAATGAGGCGGGGACAATCTGTAGGTCGACCTTGTCGTCACTGCCCTCTAATGATGCTCGCAAATAAAGCATGCCAGAGTTATCCTTCACTATTTGAGAGTATCGAAGGTAATCTCTGTAGACAAAATGCAATTTCATCAAGTTGTCATTTGTCATGAGGCTGGGGTTATCGACAATCTGCCTGATAAGGGCAGTTTCAGGATCTGAATCATAGGCGCGTAGCCACGCTGATTCATCTGGCAAAGTCATCGCAGTGGCTCCTTGGAAAAATATCTGCGCTGTACCAGATTCGCAGTTGAATGGCGTACTGGTGTCAACACACAGTGAAGAATCCCGAATATCTCTCAACCGAGACGTGACGCAAGTAAGAATACTCATCGATGTGCGTGTAGGAACACAATTCCTCATCAGGTGAAAATTAGACCGTTTAGCCAGACTTTGAGTAGTTGCATCTGAAAACCCGAACCCACGTACAACCTCATAAGGCGAAATCGGGCGGACCAGGTCTGTCTTCATGCATGTAAACTCAATGCCAAAAACTGTACCGAAAGTATTATCATTGTCCTGGCTGACTGGTGGAAATAAATGACCGGTGTCATATACACCTGTGCCAATGCTGGACTGGGCCGGAGATGCTTTGTCGATTATGTCGTATAGCCTCGACGAATAGTAAGTCGTGGCCGGCAATGGACTTGGCATCGGATCCCTGGCCATCAGATTGTTATCGGTGAATTGGTCTATGAATTGACGTCCGAAGCACACAGCGAAAGTGGCTTTGTTGAAATCTTCATGAATGTAATCGCTGATAGGTTTGGGACGTATGATCGGTGATGATAATGGCAGTATTGGTGTCACTATTGATGTAACTGATGCGTGAACACCATAAATGACTGTACATTTGTCATCAACCGAGTCACCATATGATGGGTAATGATACTCATGGGTTGATAGAACCCAATTAGCACTCCCGAGAGTAGATAAAAACTGCGTAGACACTGTAGACGCCTGGAAGATAGATGGAATAATCATAACGATGATTTGTAGACCCTTCTTTAATTGAGCTTGCATGATGATTTTTGCTTGAAAGTCCCACCAACAATTGACGAATGACATGTCCAGATTCATTGGTGCATGAGATATGTAGATATCAGCGTAAGTTTTGTCGGCGCTATCGATCCATGACAATAAAGACCGTGCAGTGGAGAAGATCCTAGGAATATTCATCAACTCCTGCATCAACGATCGTGCTTGCGCGTCCATATCCGCAGCTGCAACAATGGTCAGCGGCATATTGTCGGACTGCATGGATTCATAGACGTGGCATCCACCAATACCGTATAGGATGACCTGGTATGTGGTTAATTGCCTGGCGACGTCATTGAGTTCGCTGTTATCCAATTCACGGGGTGATTGTCTTGCACCTTCTTCAATTGCACGTGATTGAGATCTGGTGATGGCAAATTGGCGAATGGGCCCGGTAACCTGGCGGTGATATTTGATGGGATGGATCGAGAATGTGTCGGCAAAATGTTGTATGTCATCCGCAACGCCTTCGCAGATGCGCACTAAATGAGACGACTCGATATTATTACGATCCATGTCCTCGACTGGAACACCATCAATCTTAACACCAGGAAGGAAATCGAGGTCCGCAGATGGTTGTTTGTATTTCTTCTTGCGGTAGCCCGGCCAATGCTCCTCTTTCATTTCTCCATCTGGAGCTGGATATTTTGATCGTAACTCTGCAGCATAAGTCAAATATTTTGACAGCAGTGGATCAAACTGCGTGTCTGCTGCCAACTTAGACATATAATCACTGTCTGTATTGAAGTCCCTAGTGCGATGAACTATGTCCATTGACCATAGCATCAATCGCATTTGAATCCTAAGGACCACTGAATTATTGCCCTCATAAGTCATAACGAATTTGAGGGAGTAACAGTCACTGATATTAGTGAATCGAACGGCGTAACAATAAAGACGATTCTGGCCGATTGCCCAATCGAGCGCAAAGGCTTCACCCAGATGCGAGTGAAGTCGCAATTCATAACCCTTATTCTTCCTAGAACCCATACTGATCGGTCGAAGTGAAGGAGGAGCGCCCACGTCTTTGGAATTGCGAAGAAATTCGCATTCACCGCCGAGATTTTCGCGATGCATAGCAGCCAAAGAAACGGGGTCTTTATTGGGTTGTGTAGTGACATAGCCCATGCCCACTTGTGCAAAGTCCGTTTTGAGATAGATGCGAAGGTGTGGATCATATTGTGCAAGACAAGGGTCAGATACAATTGAGTGCTTGAGGAAATCCCATTGTTCCTGACATTTGTCTGTCCACATCTCCGGTGTGATAATGGCGTCGTAATCACCATGTACTAACGATCGCAAGTCTCGAACACGCACTTCCATCCACGGAATGTAGCCGCCATAAAAATTAGCAAACCCAAGTAACTTCGAAACATCCCTCACTGTTTTTGGATCAGCCCAATTGCGTAGCAGGTCGAATTTTGATTCTGCTGGGTGAATGCCATCCTCAGCGATATCATTTCCGACGAATTCGAATCGAGGCGTAAACAGATGACATTTTTGTAGATTCAGGGAGAGGTTCCGATGAAGACAAACCTCGAAAATGCATTCAAGATATTGAAGGGCGTGTGCCCACGAGTCACTGCAGCCGTGGATGTCATCAATGATGATAGTAGTGCCAGTCCCTGCGTCGAGCGGAATATCCCGTGATGCGGCTAGCTCATCCCAGTCGGCCTTACAATCGTAGATGAAAATCACGAATATGACGGGGCCGTTGACTGGACCAAATGGCATTACCATATAGGTGTATTTGCGCGTATACGGGCCTGCAAACGCTAATTTGGCCTGACTAGATTCATCCACAGAAAGCTGATGAAACCCGTGAGGAGCATCCAAAATCCATCTGTATTTACCTGCACCCATCGTGATCATGACAGCGAAGTCGCAACGTGGAATTGGGTAGGCAATAACCTTGGTCAGACGGTTGAGCTCAATGTAATTCACACAGAAACGCCAAACAAAATCATCAATGTCGAATACATGTTCTTGATGAGGCTTGGGAGCAAGCAGTGCGGGGCTGAGCCACTCGCCGTCAAATATCTGACGAATTTGTCCCAATTCTTCTAGTTTATCAACCATTGGTTGCATCTTCTGGCTTTCTCTTGGACCATACTGAACTCTTTTGGCCTTGTATGGCTTGGATGTGCCGGTGTCAATATGACACTTATAATCACGGACTGGAATGCACATGCCTTCGGGTCTAAAAACAGGCCAGAACTTAATAATAAGCTTGGTTAGATCGTCTTGTTTTGCGCTGTCGAGATGACTGATCTTTAAATGTTCGCGCAGATAAGCACCATGTTTACCCTCGTCATACTTGACGTCAAAATTGGGATCGGTGGTTAGCCGTAGGTCATGTTGTCTACGTCGCTTCGCGAGGCTTTTGCCGTAATCAGCTTGTTGGAGGAATTCCCAATCTTGCTGCCAATCATCATGGCCTCGATTATCTAAATAGACGTTAGGTCGGCGTTTACGTCTCCTCTTGCGTGCTACAGAAATCTCTGCCACAAGACAGCTGGAGTGATGTAAAATCAGCGTTAATTTAGATGAATCGAATATTTGACAGTAATTCAACGTGCATAGTCAAATCATTCAAGCAGGCAAATAGCCGCAACAATGCAATTCGCTAAGTCCCGATTGGGAGAGATGTGGTCATGATCCGAAGAACTCACTCTTCATTAGACTCATCATCGCGTAGACAAGATTCAGGGCTAGGCTCGATAAAACGAGTCCTCTGATTGCGCCTCTTGCGAGCCCTTCCATAATTGGATACAGTGGGAGAATCAGGGATGATACCCGTGTCGAAACCATCATTGGTCGAATCAGACAAAGAATTAGCTGAGGAGCTACCTCCTCCCTGAGCTAGGGATGCGACCATGGCTCCATCCGCATTGGGCACATTGGCATAATCTCCGATACCAAAAGGCTTAGCGTCGGGGTATTTCGCAACACTGGTGTGCTTCGTGAGTCCAAACACCTGATCATAGGAAGAGAGTTTCTTCACAATTGCCGTGTACTGTTTATCGACGGCGACATCTCCTGCCTTCTCCTCAGTGGAATAATGCTGTGGAAACATATCAGTGACAGGGAACGGAGCCACGTTGAGCAGACGGGTTTCGAGCACACCGCCGAGGGAATCATACACACACTGGAGCGATTTGAAGAATGTTTTACCAACGATGGTATTAACCCCAACATTGTTGCCGATGGCAATAGAGAGCGAGACGGGCTGGTGATGGATGGTTTCGTATCGGAGGTGGAGTTTGACCACGAGAGTCAAAGCAGTGGTGTGGTTGGACATATCACCTGAATCACCAGTAACAACTCCACCAAGGATGATAGGCTGGAACTTGCCTTCCTCAGAAGTGAATAGCTCCTGCACAACATGAGGATTAGCCTTGAGAATTGGAAGCCAGAATTTGGCGTAGCCGGTGTTGCAACAGGCACCGCTATCGACCATGACACGAACCATAGGGCACTGATCAATTGGAGTGTTGACGCTGCCCAACATGAGGTTGATGTGGGGCAATTGCCCGTCGATGGCGAGAGGAAGAACAGGGGCATGACTGTTGGAATTGAAGATTGGGACGATACTGAAGCTGAGGGCGCCAGCATTGTTATGGGTCGCGGCCGAATTTGCGATGGTAGTCGCCTCAGTAGCGATATGCTGACGGGCCTTGACTTGCTCCTCTGCACTAAGATCAGCAAAGGTCACCTTGTTCCTCTTCACATAACCACGCTTGCTCTTCTTCAACTTTTCAACATATGCCTTGTGCTTACCGTCAGCTTTTGCCATGACACCAGGCTTGTCCTTATTGGGGCAAATGATCTGCTTCGTCTGCCTATCCTTGAAAGGGTGAGGGCCTCCACAACCCCAGCATTCGACTGCAGCTTTGAGATCGGCTTCAGCAAACTTGCGCTTGGTGGGCGAATCCCTATCCCCTTTCTCTGCGGCATACTTGGCAAGCGTCTTCTCACATGCAGAGAGATAAGTGTCATTGCTGATGGCTTCCTTGCTAGGCTCTGGCAAACCAAGAGCCGTAAATACTTTCGCGTAGAAAGAATGAGTGTTGCCAATAGTCGAGTTAACAACATTCTTCACCGCGGTCTCCTTCTTCTCACACTTGATGGCCCGAGCGAGGTATCGTTCCAAATGGCTTTGCTGCGCCTCACGGGATAGATCGGTGAGCGTCAAATATGACTTATCCTCCTCATCGAAGATGTCCTTGACAGATTTGCTGAGGCACATTACAAAATCCGTCGCGAGATTATAAGGGTATAATTCCATCTCGGCAAAAGGAATCGCGCCACGCATCTTGGCTTCATAGTACTCCATCACACTGAGGCTGACGGTGTTGCCATTCTCGTCAACATAAGACATCTTGATTTTTTCGACGGCGGAGTGAAGGGTAGTGGTATGACCGGGCGCCACATGCTCACAAAGCTTGTGGTAAATGGACTCGTTGGCGACCGTGAGAATCCTATCCTGAAGCTCCCTCGCCTTCCCCTCCTCGTCCAACTTGCAAACACCTCCGCCGAGATCAGCCGGCATCAATTTGGCTGGTCCATTAACACCTTCGGGGATCAAAATCTGCTCCTTGAATTCCTCTTTCGAGAGTGCGAACGGATCGCCATCGATGGTGCACGTATTACGTGTAACGGCGGTACCGGCGGTGTTGTTGAAAGTAACATTACCGACCGGCAGCTTAATGAAGTAGGTGCAGCGGACTGTGGTGGGTTCCTTCTTCCAATGAAGATCCGCATAGTCTAGCGCTAGCTCGACTTGTACAAAAGTCACGCCGTCAGGGCGACGCGAGGGTTCAGTGCCATCGTCGATCGGCTTGAGGACACCACCAGTCATCGCGGCGTCCATCTTGGATCCATCGGCGGCGTGATAACTGATAACTCGCAGAGATCCCGGATCGGCCCAATTCGCAGTGAGACGACTCTGCCATTGCGTCATCAACACGCGGGCCTTGGTCTCGATGTTAGAACGTCCGGAGTAGAAGCTAATTAGCTGAGCTGGAGGCACGAAGCACGTGGCGGCGGCGTTCTTGTTGCACAATAGTGCATATAGGCGTTCGCTCGGGGGCATCGTGTGATCAGTCTCGGGATACGCTTGGATGTGCGTGCCGGCGAGCTTGACGGGGACCAATTTCTTGGGAATGAACATGCTATCGTCGCCCTGGGTAAGAACCTGAAGACGGCGCTCGAGAGCAGATGGGGCGGGATCATCGGTGGACATGACGGAAGATGGAAGTAGGCGAGATAATTGATAGTAATCGGTCGTTGATTCAGCAGCACAGGAGGCACCACATAAACGAAGTGAAATCCGGAGTTGGTTTGAAAAAGTGAGGTTTTATTTCTCAT
>JALLPH010001662.1:0-10184 GCA_036939855.1 Cyclotella choctawhatcheeana
ATCAGAGGTCTAGGAAAAAGTAGAACCAAGAGACTGAGAGTTTCTCGCAGGAAGTACGCGGAGTTTTGGGCGAGAGTTGGATTTCAGCGAAGAAGGTGAATGCTCGTTGGCTCACTTGTTAGTTTTGTTGTGTTCATGTGTTATGTGTTATCATCAAGTTATCCGTCAGAGTGCCCCATTCCCCCCACTGACTCCTGGTCTCGGTAGATTATTATAAGTGTATAACATGGTCTTTTCATCTCTATTTTGGCTCTACTCTTCTGCTCTTGATATGTAATTTAATGATGTTGTACGTTGAAATCTGTCAATGTAGTAAGAGGTAAGAAGTAACAAGAGAGACAGACGAGGGACGAGGTGTGTGAGGAGCCAGAATGGCAATGGCGAGCCATAAATTATTACAAACTACATACAATCTACACCAACCACTGATCCCAATACACTGTCATACTAATATTACGAATTTGAAGTCATGGTAGATAGGGAACAAACATATTCTATTACTACGTCTTATTCGTTTTTCGAACCAACTGATGAGGGCATAGATTATTTGCACAACAACTTTGAAAGGGTGTATGCCGGAGACACATCATTGACCAACATATGTTATTCTGAACAAGCACATTTTCAAGTGGAAGAGCAGTTTGTAGCACTGATCGAAAAGGGTCCGAAAGACGGGGAGGACTTATTACTGGAAGCGGCAGCTGCAATAGCAAATAACAACGGTATCAAGGTGTTTATCGTTGATGGAAGGGATTACCTCTACCCAGCGACAAACGAGAGGTCACAGCTGGATCTGTCACATGAGATAGTGACAGACCTTTTTGGAGCTATCAGTGAAAGTGACAGTATTGACGAGGTGAAATTAGTGAATTTGCATATCTGTTACGAAGATTCACTTAATCAATTGATTGAAGGACTTGGAGAGAGACTAAGCGAGAAAGAAGGTGTTCTCAAATTGAACATGGAGAATTGTACAATTACTGACGACGCGTTCGACATGATTATCTCAACTGTAAGTAACGCACATATCCGAATCTCAAATTGCAATCTACTCGATGACAACGCACTTGTGACGGCGCTCAGACAACATGCCGCACAGAAGTATCCAGAAGACACAACTTTGAAGTTCATCGTTATTGACAATTGCAACTTGACGGCAGCATCCGTTAAGGAGTTGGTAGAACTTGATAAAAACCAGAATAGGTTCCATATCAAGCTCATACCGCGTCTTTGACAGCAGTGCTTTCACAATCAACAAATAGGAATTAGAAGTTTTTGTTTGATGAATGTGAATTGCTTCGTACGTTTCCCTAAGATTATTATATGAAAATCCAACACTTGAAAGTATATTTCTATAAGCCACCCCAAGCTAACATCGTCACGTGGGGACAACTGCCAAAGTAAACAACTGAATCATCCACTATATAGATTGGTACAGAAGTGCAGTGACTGAACAAACCAGCAAGCATCATGTGCACCCAGTAATTTTTAATAAGATGTGTAGTTCCCAATCCTGGGCACATGAACCACTGGTATATTCGAATCCTTGGCTTCCTTTCTCCTTTCCCGAAAATGTACTGGTAACAGCATGTAGTAGGGATGCAGAATCCCCAATATAATAGATGTTTCAAAGATGAAAGGGCCTCTGCTTTCCTCTGTGGTTCAAAAGAAACACCTCTTGACTCTAACATTCTCAATTGTTCAATAATCTTATGAAGCTTTGCAATCATTGAGGGAGTGGTGAAATCCTCTTTATCATTTCTGTCAGTGTGACAAGAGCACGCAAAATCAATAGTCATTATTACAGAAGGACAAAATTTGTACCATGATGCAGTTGAGTTGCAAGATTCATACAGCTTGGACATGTGAGCATATATGTAGTAAGCAGCCAAAGTAGCGGGACCAATCATAAGATTCATGAGAGAAACGGCGTACGGCCAGAAGGAGTGGCGGATTTTCTTCCGATGCCAAATCCTGTTCTCTGAACGATCAGCAGAGGACTCCTTGGGTCCTTCAGAGACGTTAGGACGGTTCAATGGAGCACCGCGACCCTTCCTCGGGCCGAGGTATGAGCAAGAACCAACACGTTCCATGCAACTTCTGGTATCAAACAGACCACCGCTACCACCACCCACCGCTTTGTTGAAACGTTTTATGACTTGATGGTCATACTGGTATCGGTGGAAGTTGGACTGAAAGAAGGAGCAAGACAGAGGAGACAGCTCAGAATGTGCTCTAGCCGACGAATATCCGCTTGTGATTTTGAAATTGTCGACATAATTTGTAACATACGAATCGGTATCAGAAGTCTGAGGAGTGACTCCTGAGAATACACGAATGTATCGCTGGAAACTGCCTTCAGTCTTAGCCTCGAATGATCTGGACACTTTATCTGTACTTAGCAACTGAGTGGTCTTGCCAGAGCTGTAACATGAAAGTATGCTGTCAATTTCGCAATCATTTGTGATACTAAACCCCCCATTAACATCTTGATCCCTGAGTAGATCCTTGTAGTTTGACTTGGAGACTTGATGGAACAATTGAAGGGGGTTACTCAAGTCTTCTGCAGAAGAGACTGATCCGAAATTAAGTAGTTTCTTATAGGACGCTGGAACAAGTTTAGCATCCGACGGAGTGAGTGGATTGCCGTCTTGCAATTCCACTATTATGTTCAAAGCTAATTGGTCTTTCTTCGGCACTTTTTTAGGAGGCTGCATCCACGACAGCGCTAAATCATCCAAGTAAGGCAAAAGACGATCCCTGTTCTGCCTCTGTTTCTTAGAACGATTGAGATTACAGAATAGGTCATCGAAGCCGGAGTGGATTGGTCTCAATGGAGGCAGATCGTTGAAACTAGTGTTGAAGCCTCTACTGAAGGAAATTCACTTAAATCTAACTCGTCGGGACCTTTTCGGCAACATTGAACACAACCATCCACTTCATTCCTCGTGTTGGAACTGATACTTCCTCCTAGAGGAACTTTCACTCTGACCTGAAAATGAAAAACACAGCAATGGATGAAGAGGTTATAAAGAAGTCAATTGTCGAGATAAATCATGTACAAACCTGATTCACAAAATACATTTTGACACAAGATAGATCAAAGATCAAAAGACTTGTACGCAATGAACGGCTGCATTGATGGCCAATCATCGCAATCAAATAATTGTAAGTCACCATTCCACTGAAAAACTTGGAGCACATCCTCGGGGTCTGAAGATTTCTCAAGACGCATCTGATAGAACAAACCCGAAACAATACCAAGAGACCATTGTTTGCATGCTCTATTGGGTTTGAACACTATAATTGAGCCACGGCACGCCTGATTCATTGCAATCATGCAAGTACTCCTCACAAAAATGGGAAGACCATGGAGAGAGCAATTAAATCGATAGTTGAGTTTAGCATGTTCAAGGAATCCGGTTTGTGAAACAGACCAGATATCGCCTCGGCCCTGAGTGTATGTGTTACATCGAATTATTGACGGATCACCGCCGAAGGACGAAGTAACATCATAGGCTATATCTACAGAATCTTGTAGATCGAGTCCAATATGCAGAGCGTGAGATTGAACTGATGAGCAGGGAGATTGATCTCTAGTACTTGGGGAAACAGTACAAAATGCTTTATTTTGCAATGAAATACAGATTAGCAGAACAATACAAACGTAAACCTAATTTAAGTTCAACAGAGGACAGCATTTATTCACCTTCATCATCAATTTCTTCTTCTTCACTACTTTCATCTTTACTACTTTCATCTTCTTCACTACTTTCATCTTTACTACTTTCATCTTCCGAATCATAAAATTCTGGATTAACAATACCACCAACATCACCACCGACTACATTACTAAATACACCCCTGTGTTCTCTCCAATCGGGAAAGAGTTTTGCCAACGGCGTCAAACAGATGACAGAGGTTTTCGAAGCACTAGTGTAGAATGGCTGTCCCTCGGTTGTTACGCTACTCGCTTGATGCTCAATCACTGAATCCCAGTTACTCTTCAAGTTAGAAAAAAATTCGCGGCCAAGAAGAGTGTGATTAGACTTCTCGTAGTCCAAGAACCATACAGTAAAATTTTCGGTTACAAACTTCCAATCTGTTTTGATGGCATTCAAGTCATTCTCGTTGAACATGAGAATAATGGAGCTTGTGGTGACACTCAGAATAGGCATCCGAGTTACTTTTTGGCGATACTTATTGATGACATGAGCATTTTCTAGATCACAGAACAGTTTGTATTTTGCACAGTCCCTCTGCGTCAAAGCAACATAGGCATGGCACAAAGACGGAAGGGGACTGATTGTCCATTTCTCCGTATAACACCGTTTTACCAGATAGTGTAGCTCATGAAACTAGAGACAACATCAGTTAGAGCAACAATATGAAGAGAAACTGAATAAGACTGCTGATTACTCATGTCACCAATGTAAACATTTCTGTCATCTTTAGTAGATACAGCATCTTTAATGATTTCAATTTCAGCGAAGGATTGCGCAACAAACTCGAAATCGCGAACTAAACCGCGACGTTGAGGGTAGACAAGATTGTCATCCTCAGTTAGGTGTAAAAGTGTCACTGATTCAATGATGTTCTCCATTACGTTACTACCAACATATTTGTTGTTCTTAGGTGCAGTGTATGCTGGATATCCACAAATCTACTAATGCTGCTGAAGCAGCGCAGTTTGAGCTCGACTATTGAAGACAATTTACCGCTGCCTTTTTCCCCGGTAATGCTGTAATCAGAGGGATCGAGTGACAGATAAGGCCCAGGAGATGTCAATACGAAAACTATGTCTGTACCCTGAACAAGGCCTGAAGAGAGAGGCATCAAGAAGTAAGTTTCAAGCATTGAGGAAGCATCAAAACGTCAAGAACATAACTCACCGGGAGTCACAACAGGAGACTCATTCTTCATCTTCGACAGCATGACACATGTCGCATGATTTGACTGGGGGTCATCTGATTTAAGTGTGGGTGATGTGATAGTAGATGCACTTGCAGAAGTTCCGTCAGGTAGTTCAACATACCCAGGACAAAATTGAAGATAACATAGATCTTGTTGCTTAAACAAACCCATATTCAAGAAATTGTCATACAACTTCTTATTCCTTTCCGACTGTGATTCTGGCAATTGATAACCATCCCAAAAAACCTTCTTTAATAAACGCCTCATTTCGATATTCTGACTAGCCAAGCATGCTTGAGTTAAATCCGATTTTGATATCATCTCCGGTGCAGACTCCGGTGCAGACCCATTACATGATGAATTATTCATTTCACCATACTGACTTGTCCTCAGCCTCTTGTTCTCTAACACATCAGTTCCTGAGGTGATGCTTGAGCCAACAGAGACAGCAATAAACTGGTAATAGAAGATGACGGGTTTGATCTCTTGGATCCCAAGTCATATTTCTTTAATTCATCAAAATACCAGATATAGAAATAAGGACACCATCCATGATGCGTCTCAAGACCACCATCTAGCACCGAGAATAGATAATTCTCCTTTACTTTTTTAACAGTGCCACGGCGCCAATTTCCGTAGAATGCTTCATAATAAAGGAAAGTGGCGTTAACAACAAGTTTCTTCACATTGCATTGATGTTTGTTAGCCTTGTGCACTTGCAACGCCTCCATGAGACTTGTTAACTCTTCTTGGCAAGATGGATTGGGGTGGTCGCGGGAGGGAGGTTCTTTAATGTACCAGATGGTATTGGCCAGATAAATGTCCACAATTTTTTCGTCTATCTCAAACTTGACAACCAAGGCAGTGATGTTGTTCTGCAACACTTCGGCTGAGTAGAACTCATTATCTACATACCAGAAGACTTCAATGGTGCATCCAACTCGTGCAAAATAAGGATTGCAGCGGTATTTCCTCCTCTCCAACAGAGCTGGTGTGAAAGCGAAATGACCAATACTATTGATTATAATGTCACTTCAGGATCTTCATCTTCTACCGGCGAAGCAACGGCTGCATGATCTTCATCTTCTACCGGCGAAGCAACGGCTGCATCAACAGTGTCTTCATTACATGCTGTTTCATCAGCTGCATTATCATCCATTTGGGTGGCAGCACCTTCACGTTCATAGCCTGAATTTTGATCATTTA
Organism: Cyclotella choctawhatcheeana; assembly: GCA_036939855.1. Classification (NCBI taxonomy): domain Eukaryota; phylum Bacillariophyta; class Thalassiosirophyceae; order Thalassiosirales; family Thalassiosiraceae; genus Cyclotella; species Cyclotella choctawhatcheeana. The sequence goes on from JALLPH010001662.1 coordinate 6,121, forward strand.
AGAAAGACACGCCAGATCCAAATGATCCAATCCCACTAAAGTTCCCTGTCAAATCACTACCTTGGGCTTCTACTACTGGCAGTCCTTCAACTGTCATAGAGACATCAACAGGTTCACTGTTGTTGTTGTCTGATGGGGAAGTGACATGTGCTCCTTCCATAGAGTCGTCTACGTCCGAAGATTCCTCCGAAGATTCCCGTCGCGATGATGCCAGGGAACCACCATCCGCCCCGGCTACTTTCCTCGAGAGTTGTTTCAAAGCATCTGCATCAGTGGACGGGGACGACGATGAGGACGACCCGGCTACTTTCCTCGAGAGTTGTTGCAACGCATCTGCATCAGTGGACGGGGACGACGACGAGGACGAAGAACCCGACGCAGAGTGAGGAACATGACTCAAACTGTCATTAACACTGGCACCAGATTTAGAGGGGGGATTTGAACGGGGGGAAGAAGACGGCGACGACGTAGAGGGGGAGCTGGATGGAGAAGGATGGGTGAGGCTAGGAGAATCCTTCGAGCGTCGATGCAAAGACGACGGCAGCATTATGAAGATGAAATTTCTCTCGCTGCACAGGGAGGAACAATACTGCTCAACAAAGATCGAAATAAAAGTTAACACTATTGCAACGAACATGTACGGTTAGGACTAATCATTATTACACCATAACAACTTACTGTAAAGGACATAAAAGATGACACGTTGTGATGCCGAAACATAGAATGGCAAAAAGCAAAAATTGTTAGATATGTCAGTACGAAAGAAACTTGGCTGTGGCAACACAAAACTTAATCGGCGACGACACAGTAACAAGCAACAACTCATTAAACGGTCACAACGCCTCCAAACGCAATCGAGTCAGTGGATAAACAATCACTTCAACACACTCACCGGAGAAAGGAACTATGGGGATGCTAAGGTGCTAACAACCAATGCACAGCACCGTCGACAGTGCTGTACAACAGTGTACAGGTAGGGGCCTGATACACTGAAACATCATCATAAGCGAGAACTTCAAGACTGTGCGTGGTGACAGCAATGAGACGGGAAAATTGCGGAGACATGAACATTCTTCAACAACTTCCTAGAGCTTCCACGAAATAGTATTTTGGAACACGGACGGCAGAACAGCATTCCGCGGGACTGACGCACACGAAAAATATGCGCTGCCACCTACAATCCTTCGCAGAAAAGAGCAAAGAAGATCGGTGACAGAACACAATAGATAAAGCCTACATAGTCAGCACAAACCTTCAACAAGTTAATGACGCACACAATCAGGAAAAGAACAAAAAATACTGGGAATGGTCAAGAATGGTACAATGTTACCGTATCTAAGCTACAACATGGTGATCGTTTACCTTTGTCTACCATAACAGTCATCTAATGATCTCTTTTGCAGTGTTCCACACGCAAAACACATAATGCAGACTATCATGACTAGAGTTGTTACACCACCTCCACCTGACCCAGTTTCACAGTGGCCTCATAGGTTGCCGGGTACATTTATTATACCTCGACAGCATTGGACTAATGTCGCCAGATTTGAAAAATGGACGAAGGCAGGGCGGGAGGATGGATGTCGTTTACAAAAATTATCAACTTGCAGGAACTTGAACAAGGAACAAATATATGAAATACATGTCAGACTTGTAGGGGGCTTTGATTGTCAGAAAACTGCGAGCGTGTTAAGTGAACAGCCTCCATTCAAAAACGGGAAGCAATTCAAACGGTGGATAGAAAGACATACGATATTAAACGATATACTATTAGCAAAATGGATCCATGAAAAGGCCGCAATGCCTCCTGACAATCGTCCCGCAAATTTTGTCATGATACTTGTTGTACAAATGTTGGGCAAACACATACGACAACTAGGGCACATATTCTCAGGAATTAGATCTGTGAAGGTTTGGGGAATTAAATATGGGACTGTACAGAGCGAGTCTATTGGAGAGACAGTGAGAAAAAGAAGAGCAACGAAATGATATTAATGATTAAATAAACGAATACTACATTCGTCTGAAACAATGACTATCTTAATTGATTTATTATTACACTCCTTCTTGAGGGCATATTGGAAAATGCAACTAAGATGTTTTGCACGTTCAGTACAATCTGTATCAGTAACAAAACTTACTGAGTGTGAATTCACGATAACAATTGCCGACCAGCCCCACGCCCACCCCACCCCTCAACTCAGTCTCTCTTTCTCTCTACCTCTCATAAAAAACATCACGAAATATCATCACATCATTATCATCATATTCGTCGCGGAAGAACATCAATCACATTGACTTAGCCAATATGGACCTGCAGTTACCTCGGCGTTGTGGGTCTTTACCACGTCCGAGCGTCCAACCACTGCCACTGACAATTGATGATGAAAGACTTCCCGGCAAGGAAGTGAGAATTGAATTATCAACTTTGGAGCCGCCTAGTTCAAGGAGTTTCAGGCAGAGATTGAATGGCAACGGTGATTACAGCAGTGAAGATGATGAACCCAGACTGCTAGCGATGCAAGCACAAAAAACTATTGAGGCATCAGAAAGAATTCGGAATGCTGATGAAACGCTTCAAAGATATCATTATCAATGTTTCATTCCGCGTGCGGATAAGTTAACTGAGGAGAAGCCGAGCGACAACGACAATAGTCAGACCGTCTCCCCCACAAAGAATAAGAAAAAGAAGAGGAGTAAAGAGAAAAAGAAGAAGATGGAATCCATAATCGAAGAGAAACATGATGAAGAGGAGGGGGAGCTAAGCGAGTGGGAGACTACGGACAAAAAGACGAAGTACATAAAGAATGCTCATGGCCAAACAAAAGTTAAAGTATCAGCCCCCCTCACCATTCAAAAGAAAGTCATAACATCAGTGAAGGAGAAGATTGAAAAAAAGGAGAACATCACATGGGAGGACTTCGCGCGTATTCAAGGCAACAAGGATCAACTATCAACCTTAATTGGTTTGGTTCTACACAAAACAATTACCTACCAAGCGAACTACCGTAACACCTACCCGGATAGAATCTTCGACTACTTGAAATATACCAATAAATCATCTCTCCTAAAGGCACTGAACGACGAGTCGTACTTCTATAAGGTTATTGACTACATTGAATCCACCCCAATCGACGATATTCTCAAGCTCGCCAGGGGCCCTGGGAAATTAACTGCCGCCTTTACTAAACAAACTGGAGAGAGTTATTCTCTCCCTTATTACCTGGACCTTGATCTCTTTCCATCGTTTGAATGGCATTTCAAGCAGCAAGCGGACGATGAGAATAATCCGAAACCCAGCGTGGAGAGGACAGTGCATTAAATGCCATATACAAATTCGTACAAGGCATTCCGAAGATACTGAGTTACAAGTGCGGTGCTCGATGCATCAGTACTTAGGGGAATGTAGTGAATGTGATAATTATAAGATTATTTGTGGTATCAACAGATCATATTCTTGCAGATTTACTTAGTATTGTTCCCATCTTCTGCCCTCTATTATTTTATAGCGGATCTGCATTGTGGACAGGAAGCATCATGACTACTTATATTAAGTATGTGACATGTGACTGAACAAAGTGCTAAAAGAGGCCAACACGAAGGCTACTGATATGACGTCATCTAAGTCATAATGTTAAGTGTTTACAAGATGTGTGACGTCGACAGCAATATCTGAGACAGCTTGCGACAGTCGGCATGCCCACAAACTCCACAGAGCTAAAGTAGGTAACAAACGCAGAGGGGTAAAGATATGATTTATGGTATGGTAGGTATGTAGCAGACAAGATTGCACAAGAGCGAGACACAAAAGATATTTTTGACACAAACAAAAGACTATGAACCAAACGTGACACCATGAAAGCATCATCGACCGCAATTGCGCCAAGCGTGAAGACCTCGCCCACTCAGGGGAAGAAGCGCAATAGGGAACAGAATTCTGTTCGATTTGTGCTCTTCGTGTACAACTCTGCTGACAACCGAGACTGTATGTTCAATACCATCATGAACGTCACCCAGAATCCGGTTTTCAGCCGTCACTTCTTCACAGAAATTATGCCAGAGGA
>JALLPH010001673.1:0-15168 GCA_036939855.1 Cyclotella choctawhatcheeana
GAAGGTAATATCAGTTCCCACAAAAGTTCCGACAAAAACAACTCTTAGTACGATAACCGTAACAACATGTCACAAGAACAATTAGTTTGGGCTCGAGAGGGTTCACACAAGGAGCTGTGCAACACGCAGGCAAGTGAAAGTCTTTTCCTCATGATGAATATTCATATATGCCATCATATCAATCTGATTTTTACCTTCATATTATTTCGTCAGCTCATCTTCTCAGCATCAATCATGATTTGAATGTTGCCGAAATAAGATGGACTTCCACTGGACGTATTGCAACCGTACCAAAAGATCACATATCGTATGAATTGCCGTCTAGACGTAATCGTAAGCAGGGCGGTTGCAGTAATGATGTCGACAGTGGAAGTAACAATGGTTCGGCATCTGCAGCATTGCCATCGTCTCTCGACAAATCTCGCAAGAAAAAGAGGAACAGCGAAGTCAAAACCACAATTTACCCGATTGGCACTGCAGTAGCCAAATTATTCATAGATCCTGAGACGGGAGAGGAACGACCGTATTCCGGTTTTGTCATTAGTTATGATTCCGAGTTTAACTTATACAAGATTCGATATGACGAGGATGGCGATGAGGAAGAAGTGGATCTGAAGGAGCTTGAAATGATTATTGTTATGGAAACTTTGGATGATGATAGTTGGGGTAGTAGTGGTGAAGAGATTCGGGCTGTTAGTAAGAAAAGAATGAGGAATAAAAACAATATCACTTCTGCCAAAAAGGAGAAACTCACAAAAGTATTACCAGCTACGCCTCGAGATGATGCAGATGCAGGTCACAATGAACCATTTGAACTTGTCACGTGTAAGAGTGGTCGTAAGACGAGGAAAGTTGTTTATTATGCAGAGAGTAGTGACTCTGATGACGAAACAGAAAGTGAGGGGGGTATGCCTCCAAGAAAGAAGGGGAAAGTTGTTACAGGAATGCGAAAGAAGAAACACACTGATGATGAAAGTGATGATTTCATGCCAGACTCTGAACAAGACGAAAATGACGATGACGACGAATCTGATTTCGAAGTAGAATCGGATGATGAAGAACTGAAAAAAGCAAAGAAGGGACGTAATAAGGAGGACATAGCATCGGCTAAAAAGGACAAGCCAAAGTCCAAGAAAATGTGCGATAGCTTCAAGCCGATCAATAATCCAGTCTTTTGGGACAAGAATATGACATCGCAGCAGATTAAAGAGAAATTTACCTTCTTGGACCCATGTGGGATGGAGGCTACAGATGATATCATCGATCGACTTGTCGGGGAACAATTAGATAAGATTGGCAACCTGTTGAAGAAGGCACTCACAATGGGTGCATTGGGAAGTCAGAATGATCCGCTCGTTCTGGGTACTGCTTGCTCTGGTACGGATGCACCGGCCCTTGCATTGACTATAGTTCAACAACAACTTGAGAAACGTGGTATGGGTGACTTATTCAAGCATGAACATGGTAGGTACCCCAAAGTCACCTCAATGGTAGATATTTCATGATTGGTTCTAATCATTTAATGATAGTCTTCTCGTGTGAAAAGGAACCTTTCAAGCAATCATATTTAGCCAGGAAGTGAGTTTGCTGCGTCATTCATGAGCCTGTCCTTATCCTATGCTGCCTTTCACATTATACATCACTAATTATTTATCAAAATATTTATCTTGAATCAAGCTTTGACTCTATATTATACCCCGACATTATCAAGCTGGTGGATAGTCCTCCGCGTGATGTCTATGGGCAAGAAAAACCGGGTGAGTGAATGCAAGTCATCCCTTCATAATGAAAATTGCTTATGCTTATGCTTACCCCAAATACACACAAAAGTGCCGATCTTCAATTTTTTTGTTGCTGGCACAAGCTGTAAGAATTTCAGTATGCTCATGAGCAACAAGCGGAAAGACATCGAGGACAAGGGGTGCTCAGGGGAAACTTTTCTTGCTGCATGTGATGTATTATTCAAGGAGAAGCCTAAATTTGCCATATTTGAAAACGTTAAGGGTGCACCCTGGGAAAAGGTACAGTCTTCAGTACTTTATTGCTTCGGTTAATTTTTTTGTTTGACTAATATGACCTCCTTTTGCTTATTGATCATTCCACTATCTACTATTCCAGATGAGTGAGTATATTACTGGACGAATTGATATATCAGGTAAAGAATCTAAAAGTATAAAGGGTGCTAGTAAGGGCAAAGATGGTGATTTGGAGTTCATCAGAGTTGGTAGTGATATTCGAGTTGATAGGGTACCATCTCAGTACGGAGTTCGCGTTGGAGCTAAAGTAAACGGATTCTCCAAAGATGGCAGTACTATTGTTCATGGTATATCTTGGCCCAACTCCATTAAGAAAGGAAGGTGCAACTTAGCAGAGCTGTCAAAGTTCAATGACATTGATAGAAATGCAGACATATTGATAGTTGAGAATGGTGTGAAGTATGTGACTCATTTATTGAAAAACATAGACACAAAAGACTATGGCCTACCCCAGACAAGACAAAGGGCATACTGTGAGTTGATTATTGTTTCCAACACTTTAAAAACTTTTAATCTGCTTACAACTTATCGTGTGGTGATCATTATTGTTCAGTGTTTGTCTGGCAACCCAATGAAGGAAATTTGGGGGATGATCTTGGACAGTATTGGGAGGCTGTTGTGAAGCACCTGAGCTCTCCTGTTAGACATTCATTAGAGGCCTTCATTCTTCAAGACGATCACGAGGTCATACGAACATTCCGTGAGGCTCTCAATGGACCTGCTGGGAGACAGGACCACCAGCGTATCAATCAGATACCAGATTTCTGGAACAGCGCAGACATGAATTTACCTCAGTAAGTTGTGAACTTGAAAAAGTTATGAACATTTTGTGATTGGTCCTAATCCATTTACCTGCCTTAGCAATGTCAACACACGAACTGGGATTGGTATGAACCAAGAAACACGAACACAGACAAAGTGGCAACCATTTGGCGGTATGCATGTTCCTCCTTTTTGGTGGCTTGAACACTCGAAGTGTTTCACACAACGCGATCTAGATATGCTAGAAATCCTCCATGCAAGTGCTGCACGTGACCCTGAAAGTAAAGATTCTAATTTCAGCAGTCACTCGTGGAATATCTCACAAAATGTTAGTAAAGAGAAGCATCGCACTGCCGTACCAGGGATTGCTTCTTGCATTACACCCGGAGGTGATATATTTTTACCTCACCTTGGGCGTCCTTTGCTTGGGAGTGAGAAGCTTCTGCTCCAGGGTAAGTCTGTGTGTCAAGTCATGATATGCCTACCTACTGCACGTATATGACATCCTTGTCCAGGTATACCATATTTTCGATTGTTACTAGGGAATGAAACTGAAGTGCAGCTTGGTGACATGGTAAGTAGATTTCGTTCCGTTTTATCTGTATGCGTGCTTGCACATCTCATTTATCACAATCTGCTTAGGCTGGTAACGCCATGACTCTGACCGTAGTTTGTGCAACTATGCTTGCGGCAATGACATGCAGACAACTCAAAAATGAGCATGAGGCTTCATCTCATGCAAGCATTATGGAGACACTACAGTCAATGGATCAAGTATCTACTTTTTCGAGTATCTACAATTCAGGAGCTTGCTTGAACAGCGACACAACGGACATCAAATTTTTATTTGAAACTTTATCAGATATGGCTGAAGCCGCTGTTAAGACTTCCATATTGTGTAGTGAGCCGAGTGTTATCTTGTTTCTCATTTGTAAAAGACATGTCTAACTCCTTTTCTCTTTTCTCGGCATACGTAGCATGTGAATCTAGTGGTAGACAGTCTCATAGCTTAAACTTCCTTAGATGCAATATATGCTCGGTTTCAGTGTGCCGTGATTGTGTTCATGTTAAGCAAGGTTATCAATTAGAAGGCCACAACATTGATGAGATTGCGCTAACCCAAGAGGAACACGACATGAGCATTTTTGATACAAAGCTTCGTTCCATTATGCCTCCTAATTTAATCATGAGCGAAGACGGTTTGAACCAAGTTGCTGCTATTGGAAATGATAAGTACCGTGTTGCCTCTCTGTCAAATTATATTTTCAGTCTTCATCGGATCAGACGACACAGGCGTAAATGGATTATTATTTATTATGCACGCCAGGATGGGATTGGTGAAGCCGTTGCTGAGTTTAAGATAGATGTGGGAGAACTTGAAGCTAGGGCTATAGACTCAAATCCAGCCATTGGCGTTCAAGGGCAGCTTACTTCTTTCATTCCTGCAAGGGTTGAGCCACTTGTATTGGGTCCTCTACCATCATGTTTAATCGTCAGGCAGTACAAAGGTGATTCGGAGATGAAATGGCTAGTAAACTCAACAGAGACAGTGTCTACTCTTTCTATTACAGGAAGCAACCCTGTCGATTCTTTCCGTCTTGAGTTAGGCCTGACAGATGCTACAGCAACCACATTGAGTAATCATGCAAACTATGTCAGAAAGAAAGAATACAAGGTAGCTGTTAAGGCTGGTGATGAACGTCGATGGGTATATCCAACAAACTGGAAGGAGTGGCCAGGGGAAATACTTATTCACGAAAACACAAGCGGTGAAGAGAAAGTTAGTGGATTATATGTCAAAGTTGGTTGTAAGCATACCTTCAACCAAAATGCATGTTGGGTGAGAAAGAAAAAAGATGATCATCCTGAGCTGTACCTACTCTTGATGCCCGATGTATCAAGAGTAGGTCCAGATCATGCAATAATATCAACCTCAACAAATCACAATGATAAATTTGCAGTGCTAGCCACACTCTCCAGCCGATGGCAGCCATGTGATGCTCTGAACGAAATAGAAAAGACAAAGGAAGTAAAGGTAGCTCTCACCAACTGGTTGCCACATTGTAGCATGTCTTGTTCCGCATTCAAAACAAACTACACCGTTGAATCACCAATGAGTGACAACTCTCCTGTACTTATTAAGATGAGCGGTATTTCAGATCATGACATGACTGATCTTTGCTGTCGAGATGATGTCCAGGGTCAGAATACAATCATCCACCTTAATGTCCACCGGGGTTCCAAGGCTCGGCAGACAGTGCGGCAATTCAATCATCTTTGTGTTGCTCCATTCCTTAAACATGCTGCAAAAAGTAACTTGAAATATGATCTCAAGATCAATGCACCATATATTTCTATCAAACCTAAAAATTTGGTTCCATTTGGATGTTGCAAAATCACCATCCCTTCTCGCCCGATAGAAAAGTGGGTGTTCAACCAAGAGAATGAGGAATGGATACGTTTAAGTGAAGCGGGTCAATCCCGTCAGTATTGTAAGTTACTCCTCATGTAAACCATGTGAATATGTTTGAAATTTTTGTTGTAGTATCCAGTGAATCACTTATCTTCAATACACTAGACCTGGCTTTGCAAAACGCACCAGTTTGTTTCGATTTTGTTGCTGATAGGAACAAATCAACTTTAGCTGTGAATTGCTATCCGGAGGTTGTGGCACATCATGCAACATTTGGATTGATTGATGGCAGAGGTCAAGGTATTGAGAAGGAGGTTACTGTTACCTTTCGTCTGTCCTCTTACCAAGATGATCCAGTGCTTGACAGATTCAGGCTGCACAATTGTCATGACTTGCCTGAAACAAATGTCGCACTCAAATCAGGTTTTGAACTCTATGAAAGACAAAAAAAGGCAGTAACAAAAATGCTGAGAATAGAAAATGGTATGGTAACCTTCAACGAACTTGAGATGAGCGAACAAATCATGCCTGGATGTTGCGGATGGAGCATTATTGCAAAAGCGGAGCGCAATGCTTGTTTACGGGGAGGGTAAGTTCAAGTACTCTCTATTTTTTTCTTTACCAGACAAAAAGAATGCTGACTACATTTGTTGACCATAGTGTTGTGGCCGACGCTATTGGAGCTGGCAAGACTCTTATATCGATTGCAATTATTCTTAGTGGAATTAAAGATGCAAGAGCTAGTCGCTCCTACCCAAGAAAGAGCTCAGCTACTCTTGTTGTTGTACCTCCTGGACTCATAGATCAGTGGGAAAAGGAAATATTCAAGTTTACCGAGGAGATGCCAAATGTGCTTTGCATTTATGACACTGAAGCTCTTCAACATTATTCTATTGATGACTTTTTAAATGCAGATGTGGTGATATGTCCAGTGGACATGCTTGAGTCCAAAAACTATATGACATCCTTGCTAAAGGCAGCTACATCAGGATTGAGCAAAGATAGGGAAGTTCCAAAACTCCCCAACCAGACAGGTCAAGTAGAAAAGACTGGAGCAAGTGGTGTCTGGGTCCCCGCATCAAGTACGGATCCATACGGTGGTGCAAATAATCCTCGAAGCCAAAAGAGACGCGAAGAGTCAGCATACTTTACATATGTTTATCACAACTATATTGAAAAACTTAGAGAAAAGGAGTTCAACGGCCAAGAGAAGGGAATCCCACTGGAATACTTTGAATTTGAAAGAGTGATTGTGGACGAGATACATGAAATTTTGTGTACTTCTAAAGATGAAATGAAAGATGCTAAGGAAGCGTCAAAGAAAGACAAAGACTCCGGCTTCTTCCAAGAGAAAAATCGCAGGGCAGGAAGAGAATTTCTTGGCATCACTACAAAAGATATTAGCAAGCGACCATTAGTATTTAGGAAGGCAATCTTTGGACTAACTGCCACCCCACTTCTTGATAGCACAAACAGAGTCATTGAACTTGCAAATCTTATGGGATGTGCGTACATCACTGGACTCTCAAATCATTGGCGAAACTTGGAGAAGGAGAGTGGTAGAGATATCTTCTTAGGGTCTCTTCTGGAGCCAAAGCAAAGCAGAGAGGTAAGAAAGAATATATATGCCAAGTGCCAGGAGTACTTAGATCTTGCCGCATGCAAGAATAAGAATGAAGAAGATATGGAGGGTATTCAGCTAGTAGAACATCGTGTGAAAGTTAGAATGTCGAATGAAGAGGGTGTTTTGTATAAAAAGAGTCAAAGTGGAATTAGTAAACAGAGCTATGCTATCACGCCTGAGGACTTTGATCCTACTGCTGGACATGATGTGAGCAAGTTTCTACGCCAAAATGCCAAGCTTGCTTGTCGTGGACAGAAATTGGTTGAGGTGAGTAAAATTTATTCAAGATGCACCAAGTTCAGAACAGCATCTTACATCTTTTGTCCCTATTCATGTTTTGCCACTAGTTGTGCAAACAAATTCTATCAAAGGAAGGAAATCTTAACACCAAAATCATAGTGTTTACTGACGGAAGAATTGGAGCTGGGGAGGTAGCCAGAGAATTCTTACTAAAGGAAGAGGGGCTTGGTTGCACTTGGCTTGATGCAGAAGACACAGTTCAGGAGAAGAACAAGAAGTTGGCATGGTATCAATACGCTGATGTTACGGAGGAGGACAAGCAACGGCCAAGAGTATTAGTCCTTCACTTTGCCCATGCTGCAGGACTGAACCTTCAAGCGGAGTGTAATAACATGATTCTTTTTACTCCTCTATATGATGGAATTGGAGGTACGTCAGGTGATGCAGTTAGTGATGCAAGCACTGAGTTGCAAGCCATGGGCCGAGTGTTTCGGCCAGGTCAGCCCAAATCTGAGGTCAATGTATACCGCATTGAATTGTTGGGTCCAGATGGAGAAGAGGCTTTAGATACCCACCTCATACGTCGCAATACAGATAAAGAAACTATCCAAATGGCAGTGAACGCTGATGACTAATAAAGCCCACAAGCCATCCTGGGGTTGAGATCCAGAATAGATATTATAAACAATTAATATATTATAGGTTTGAATACGTGATGCTGATTGACAAAATGTCTTGAATGAAAATAAGATTATGAATATACTTCTTCCCCTTCTACAAAATTTATAAAAATGCTTAAAGTCCCACTTAACATTATCTAGCCTTCGCCATAGTAGGCGTGTTCAGCCCTGCATTTCAAAAACTATATCAATGGCAGTGTCATTGGCAAGCGATTGAGACAATACCCAATGTGACCTAAGTTGTTACTAAATCCCAGTGCACCAGTGCCTTACAATTCTTTTCTCCCTCTTTGTACAGTTAGATAGTTAGATGTTAGGAGGTGAATATCCTAAGTTACAGCAATAGTAGAGATCAATGTAACCTAGTGCAAAGGATTAATTAATGCATCTTGATGTGAACAGCATTGAACCACAGATGATCACTCACTGGCCAAAAATTGTAGTAATCGGTTTGCTGCCCCTGAACTATCCACACTGGTATGGTGTTGGAGACCATCGAGTTTTTGTAGTTGAAGTGTCTGCGGCATCTCTATTTGGAGGCAAGTATCCAACAATTGGGTCCCCCAAGGCACGAACATTGAACTGCAAGATATCTCGTTGCCGGAAACAATACAACACCGTGTTAAAATCACTGTGTGACCGTCATAAGATGCATGAGAAGCTACTTCGTTTAAAGCACTTGGATGAGAGCGTGACACCAGCTCAATATCAGCTCATGCATAACAAGTGGGATAATGAATTGGGAGATTTCATGGCCTCGGCTGAAGACCAATGTACGAAGTTCAAGTCCAGCCTCATAGAGTACAGCCCGACTGTTGGAGTTTTCATCAAGCGTCGAAGTATTTTGAAGTGGATTCTGCGCTGGTACGATGGCAAGGTCCCGGATGTGAGAAATCTGTTGAGAGCTGCAAAACGGAACAACGTTGAAAACCCGCTAACGACAAGTCGCGAAGATATTGAAGCACGGCTGGTGGCCTGCATTGGTCACCTCATGGAACTGAAGAAGATTGCGCCTGAGCTTAGAAGGAAACATCTGCTGTCGTGTCTAATTGAGGCGAGAAAGCGTGGTGATGACACGGCAGTTGCAGAGATACTGCGTATACGTAGGAAGGAGTGTGATCGGAAACGCCAGCTAGCAATTGATAAAGTCGTGAAGCCTGGGCAGGGACGGATGGTAATGGCAGTGCAGGTTTCTGAAGGCGGTGAACTAACGACGTATGATACCCATGAGGACATCGTCCGAGTAGTCAACAGTAGAATCGGAGAAAGGTACAAGCTTGGACATAGATCTCCACTGTCAGCAGGGCGCCTCTTGGAGGAGATTGGACAGTTCGCTGAGAAAGAGGCAGCCGCCAGAATTCTAGACGGGACTTATGAGTTTCCCGAGGGCACAGACTGTGTGCTTATTGAACTTCTACAAGAGGCGGCGCGTTTACGAGTCGAGTTTGAGGGCGCTGGTATGGATGATAGCAGACTTTCTGTGGAAGACTTCATTGATTTCTGGAAATCTGCACGGGAGAAGACCTCGTCATCTGACTCTGGGCGCCATTTCGGACATTACATTGCAGCTAGCGATGATCCAGAACTTGCCGTTCTCCATGTGGAGTCCATGAATATAGCGGCAAAATACGGCCTGCCATTGGATCGTTGGAAATCAGCACTGACAGTCCTTTTGGAGAAAGTCATGGGAAACCAATTGATAGAAAAGCTACGTGCAATATGCCTCCTCGAGGCAGATTTCAATTGGTGGTTGAAAATAACTTTTGCGCGCAAAATGATGGCTCGCGTTAGGAAAGAGGGACATGTCCCTTTGGAGCAATTTGCAACGGCTGGTAAATGTCCAATAGACGGGTCCATGTGTAAACAGATGGGATTTTTCGATAGAGCTATGACACTACATGTCCCTGCTGTCATGAATTCGGTGGATGCAGAGCAATGCTATGATGCAGTCAATCATGGCGCGACCAGCCTAGCGATGCAAGCCTATGGAATGTCGATCGAGCAAATATGTGTCTACCTGTCGGCGATGTGTGATATGGTCTATCACGTCAAGACTGCATTCAAACGTGATGAGGCGGGTTTCTCAGGTAATCTCGTGCCTTATAACCCAGACCAGTACGCATTAGTCCCCCTGTCATATTTTAATGGGCTTGGTCAGGGTAGTGGTGGGGCACCACCAGCATGGCAGGTAGTCAGTAGCCTCATGCTAGGTGCGTATAAGCACCGGGGTTATGGAATGTCATCTAGGTGTGCCTGGTCCCGGATGGTTAAGAAAATTGCTGCAATACTGTTCGTCGATGACTGCGATCTCCTGCATATGGCTCTCTGTGGTATGATCTCACTGGTGCAGTTCCTGTTGAGAGTTCAGGCTGAACTCTACTTTTGGGCGCGATTGCTTCAAGTGACTGGCGGCGACCTCAAGCCTGCAAAGTCCTTTTGGTACTTAATTGCTTTCAAGTTCGTACGAGGCGTGCCAGTCATGCGCCGTCTATCGGACCTGCCCAAGTTCAAACTATACATTCCCCAACATGATGGGACTGACGTTGCTATCGAGATGATTGATGTGAAAGTTGCAAAGAAGACACTGGGAATCTACACACGTCCAGACTCCATACCAAAACCGGTCTCTAGTAAGGACAGGGCTAGCCCGCAACTACAGTCAATGGTAGAGAAGGGGTCGAAGTGGAGGAGGCGGGTTGATGGCAGCAAACTCTCGAACAGGGATCGCTGGTACTCGTTTTTCAAGCAAACTAAGTTGTCAATGGGATACGGCCTAGTCCCAACAATGGATTCACCCGATGTTGTAACCAATGCTTTCCAAGCCCTCTACTTCATGACTCTTCCAGCCCTTGGTGTCAATAGATACATCACACTAGGCTGGAGGATGCTGCCTGTGAAGTACCAAGGACTGGGGCTACCAAATATGGCTCTTGAGAAGCTAGCTGAGTCACTTACATGGTTACAACGGTTCTGGGGCGTACACGATGGTGCCGGCCACGTGGTTAGAGAGGCCTATGAACGCCTTCAAATTGAGACCGGACTGGAAGGGAACGTATTCAAACGAAGCTTCAAAAAGTTCGGGATTCTTGCCTCCCATACATGGTACAAGGTCTTTTGGGAGTATCTTGACCACTTTGGTGTATCCCTCGAGCTAGATGACACAATTAATGTTCCCATGACCAGGGAGAGGGATAAAGTCTTCATGGAATTGGTTGTTCGTAAAATGGATCGCTCTGATTGGGTCGGCGTGAACAGGATGAGGAAGAAGATGAAAGTCTACCTTTTCTCCCAGCTCTCATATTGTGACGGCCTTACTGTGAAAGATACAGTAATACAGGGGCGTGACGCCGAACCATCTACTATTGAGTTCTCCTACGAAGAGCCAACGTCATCGGATCGACGGCTTTGGCAGAAGGCTCTTCGGACACTTACATCAGTGAATTACCGCTTCCAAATCCCACTAGGATATTCCACACGTCTACCTTACGATAGATTCGTATGGTTTACAACCGTAGACCGCCAACGTTTGCTGCGTGTTGACCAGGAGAGCATGACGTCAGCGCTATATCTCCCGTCTGTATCACACAGGCGCACTAGGCAATCCGCCCTTTATAAGGATACTGGTAGAAGCGACAATCTCTCTTGTATCTACACACAGTTCGCATCGGTTCAGGCATCATCAAGTGGCGGCGTCACTATTCATTCTACCTTGGATCTGCCTGTGGAGAAAACGGTGGACAAGCCAAGGTGTCTGCTAGATGCCATCCGGCGTCTCCCCAATCAGAGCTTGTGGCAACACATGGATCTTGATGGAGACGGCAACTGGATAATTGACGCGCTGCTAGGCGGCACGCTTGCCGTAGCCCATGATGGGTCTTTTAAGGAACACGTTGACATGTCGGTATGCTCGGCGGGCCTGGTGCTATTCTGCACACACACCAACAAGCTGGCTACAATTTCATGTGCTGAGAAGACCCGCCCCGGTACAGCAAGTAACTACAGGGGTGAATTCCTTGGGGGTCTACTGCTGGCTCTCTTAATATACTGTGCTGGTGAAATGATGGAGACGGACAAATGTCCTCCAGTCGTGGTGGCCTGTGACAACATGGGTGTGGTAAACCATAGCAGGAACCGCTACCGACCGCTGAAAGAGAAGCAACGCCAGGCTGATATTATCCGTTGCTTCCGAGCAATACTCTCCAAGTGCAGTGTCGACATTAACTACGAACATGTCTACGGCCATCAGGACGAGAAAGCGTCATGGGATGCCCTCACACTGCACCAGCGCCTGAACGTTATTGCCGACAAACTGGCTGGAGATGCCCTCCTAAGAGCAATTAGAGAAAATACTTTTATCTCCTCCCTTTTCCCCTTTGAGTCCTTCCGTGTCTTTGTCGGTGGAGCCAAGACAACCTCATCGATAAAACAGGCCATTTATGAAGACTGGGGTAGGAAGGCTGCCCGTGATCTTATGGCGAAGCGGAATATTGTGACAGAAGACAACTTCGACATGATCTACTGGGAAGGTCTCGGTGAAGCCATGCAGAGCTATCCTCAAATGTTTCGCGTCTATGTCACTAAACATGTCTCACATTTTCAAGGCACGAATAGACAACTATCGAGAGATGCGTCACAAGGTGTTGAGAATGTCTGCCCATGCTGTGGACAACGCGATGAGTCTACCGGTCATATTACTCGCTGTAAGGATGACGGGCGAACAGAGATGTTCGAGGAGTCAGTTGATATTCTGGCAGACTTCCTCTCTGAGACGCATATGGACGGACGGCTGATTGACTGTATCGTGACCTATCTCCTGCAGCGCGGGGAGCAAAGCATGTCCAGTATCGTCCACCGGATGCCCCTCTTCACTACGGTTGCCCGTGATATTGATACACTTGGTTGGGACTGCCTGCTTGAAGGTCGGGTACCTCTCTCACTGATTGAGCTGCAGACATTCTACCTCCGAAAACATTCGTCTTACTGGAAGATCAAGACGTGGGGTAGCCATCTCGTACAGCACCTGCTGAATATAACACACAGGCAATGGCTATATCGTAACGCTCGCATACACCTACGAAAGGCAGAAGGCCTCACATCATCCGAACATGAAGACATTTTCAGCCTAGTCAAGGATATGATGCTGGTGGATCCAGCTGATCTTCTTCCACAGCACAGACAGTTGCTCGAGCAAGACTATAAGCAATTAGGGGAAGGGACTACGGTGGCACGGAAATTGTGGCTGCAGCAGATGCGTTCAGCTGTCAGCGCTGCTGACGCAACTGCTCGCAGAGAAAGTGGGCGCCGACGGCGGTTCAGCTCCCTTTCAACTATGGCGGTCGCGCGGTATGATGACTACAGACGGGATGCAGGCATTGATAGGACCAGGCGGAACAACTTGGCCAAGCGGGTACAGCCCTGACATTGGGTCGGACTAATCCAATCTCTGGGTGCGCCCTCCGCGACAGGAGGATGAAAGGAGTGTCCTGCTCCTTGTGTGGCTCCGGCCACTGAAGTGACATACAGCTGAATAAAGACATTGTCCGGGTTTTGTTGTTTAGATTTCTAGAGATAACCCGATTTACTAATATTGAATTTGAATTTGACATTGACATATACAAACACAACTTAATTTTTCCTGATTCCTATGTACATGGATTCAGAAGGAAAAATTCCAGTTCGGCCAGCCAATCCAATTTTTAAAACTGTTCAAACTTGAATCAAGACAAATCAATCTTCTAAAACAATCTATTCGCTTCGATTCGAGGTTTTTCACTCGTTTTTAATTCCGGCCTGGCCGGAATTTTTACTTCGACTGGAGTATTGTTATGTATATTTTAGTTTTTACCGAGTCCCCTGAGACAAGTCTCTTGAAAATTTACCCATGTCAGATCCAGTGAAATTGTCTTTTTTCGCAAAGTTTAAAATAAAACTTGAGATTCCAATTTATCTAGCGCAAAGCTAATAAAATGTAGAGTACTATTGTGCGATGACTAGAAGTCGGATTGATACGATTAAGTGCTCTGTAAGCATCTACATTGAGTGCAGATTCTGATTCTGCTTCTCTCTGAACCATGTACTAGGCTTTAGATTTTGTGTAATTGATGATTACATTTATTTTATTTTTACTTTGGATTGAGAACATCTTACATACTAAGCATGATTGTTGTTGCTGAATCTGAATCCATGTCTACGCTCCCAATGGTTGCTAGACGTTCCTGTTTTGATTCCCCCGATTCCTCACCGTTGGCCTCGGCATTATGATTATGAGCAATGAGTTCCATGGTTTCTCTGTCGAAAGTGAGGGCGAAGAAATCAGTGAGACCACTAATATTGACGCAAAATTGATTGGGCCTTGATGATAGACAAAGACGTTTATATAGCTTTTGGACCTCGAAATCATTCAGAGATGATGAGTATCATTTAACTTATTTGTAATTTTTAACCTGTCACTGTATTGCCTCCATCGTAATCAGCTACATTCCAAGAAACATTGAGTGACGTCCCTTCACTCCATGCTCCTTGGATACAAATTTGCATCAGGCAAACTAAGAAGAACGTGTTCTGGCACTGGAGGCTGATTCATTGGTGTGCCAGATATATAGTGCTAGAAGATTCACTGTAATCTAATGCATATTTGAAGCAGAGACTCTGCATCTATTAAGCACTCCACGTTACTTCGCGTACAAAACCAATGATGTCGAATACCCTTCTCATTTCCAGAGATTTGTACCGCAGTGACTGTGGGGTTGGTGAGAGAGGATGAATGCAGCTGAAGCTCTCTCACAAATCCCCCAAGCCTTGATCAGATTTTTGAACATGATTAGTAACTGCCACAATCCATTATGCAGACAATTGGTCCCTCAAAGCAAAGAGCAAAGCAACCAGCTAGACTTTTACAGCATAATTCTTTTCGATTACGAACTGATACAGTTTGCATCTCATTGTATGACCAAGATACAAATCACTGGATCCGGAAGTTACTCTGTGAAATCTGATTGTGGCTCCGCCTCTAACCAACAGATCCCCATATATTATTATCAAGCCGATATAACTCGCCACACCTATGATTAAGACCCTCCATTTGTACTAAACCCCATTGTCATCTTGACTCACTCTATAACTGATGATTGTTAGGTGTATCTGAATAGAAACAGTCCTATAATTCCATAGATGCGTTCACTTCAGTCAGAGAAAAACTGAAATTCTGCTTGAGAATCATAAGTTGAACAAATGATTCATTAATATCTTTTGTTTGATATGAAGAGCACTCTGTCCCAGCCGACACCTCAAAAGTCAGCAAGTGGAGATGCTTCCACATATCAGATTCCAATCTCAACAGTGTATCATCATTCATCATACCCATAATGAGTCATTGGAATGGTCCAGCTGCAATGGTTTGGGCATTGTGGTCCC
>JALLPH010001674.1:0-12721 GCA_036939855.1 Cyclotella choctawhatcheeana
GCGTAGTTTGGCAAGAATTCAATCACTAGCGTTCGGCTAGCGTTTCACTAGCGTCACTAGCGTCATCACTAGCGTCATCACTAGCATCGGCTAGCGTCCACTAGCGTCGGCTAGCGTCACTAGCGTTTTCACTAGCGTCCCACTAGCGTTTCTGTAAGAAAGATACCACATGAGCGACGATTCATGTATGCGCGCTCATACAGGCGTTCGGCTAGCGTTTCACTAGCGTCACTAGCGTCATCACTAGCGTTGGCTAGCGTTGGCTAGCGTCCACTAGCGTTTTCACTAGCGTCTCACTAGCGTCTGACTTGCACAATTCTGCGGAGAGTTGAAGGGTGAGCCGCGAGGCCCACATCCTCCTGAGCGTTTGGGTATGTAGGTACTCGGATAGGTATGGTATCTTAAGGTATGGTAAGGTCCTACGGTATCCATCAATCTTTTGTGCGTCTGTTGAGAAAAGATGATGACGGACGCCCATTCATCGGCATTTTCAAGAACCGACCGACTGCCGATCAACGTCTCACTTTCAAACAATGACAAAGCGTAGCATAGTCGGGTAAATAATAGTGGAGGCCAAAACGCCTTTGCAAGACAAAGAAATGATGTCTCCGCTATCTTCCAACCACATCAATATATATCACGTGTATGAAACCGTGTACATGATTGTGTATTTTGCGAAACCATGCGAGAAGCTTTGGGACTCCATTGGCATATTATTAATCATTGGCTGTTGTTGTTGTTGGTGGCCCAAATCACACAAAGCACAGTACGTGTAAATTCTATGCCAAGTTTGAAGTGGACGATAGCATTCATAATTTTCACTCTCTCTCGACCATCAACACATCTCAAAACAATGAAATCCATCTTTGCAATCACAATGATGCTGGCGGCCGCCGCATCTGCCGACTACACCTCTCAATCCGACGCACAGATTCGATCGCTTTACGGTGACATCGAAGAAGATTACAACATGATGAGTCCAGAGCATCAATACGAGGGTGAATTGGAGGAGTACGAAGAGGAATTCGATACCGTGAGTCTGGTTATGTGAAATCGTCGTTCATTTTGACACAACACACATGACACTAATGACACACAATTCGCACCCTCTCTCTTATACACACAGTCACGCAGACTCGGAAAGGGAGGCAAGGGCAGCAAGGGCTCCAAGGGCGGCTGGGGTGGTTGGTATTACCCCCGTCCGTGCCGTCCTCAAGTTACCTACAAATTCATCTACGTTCCAAAGTATTACCCCGTATACCCTCCATCATCATCCAGTTCAAAGTCCGGCAAGGGCGGGTACGGCAAGTCCGGTAAAGGAGGATACTACGATGATGACTACTATTACGGTAAATCCGGCAAAGGCGGTTACGGTGATGATTACTACTACGGTTCGGGCAAATCCGGCAAGGGCTCGTACGGTTCGGGCAAGTCTGGTAAATCGGGTTCTTACTGGTAAACACCCTGGATGAAAAAGTGGGTCGATGTATCCCCAAAACAATTTTGGTTCAACTGCTGTCGAGTTTAAAATGGATGAATATACTCCAGTGGGTTATATGTTGTTATTTATCTTGGTGCGGAAAAATTAATTCGTAACTGCTCTAAGATCAAGTATGCTACTTATCGATTGGTGGTTCTGTTTAACCTATACGGTGGTTTCTTTAGTGTCACTTTCTGTTTAACTTTGCAGTTCTAGTCCCCGAGTGGATTAAGAGTTAGTTGCGTCTTCTATTTGGTCTTAATCTCCGATGAATTTGCCTCGATAGATTGTCGAGTATGCCATTAATTTAGTCATCAGGTGTTTGGTACAAAAATCACAGTTCTATCGAAGTTTAATCCAGGTCATTCTTCTTTGATAATGATGACTAACTGTTCTATCACACTCAACCGACCATAGTAGTTATCTGTAACTGCCACAAGCAATTACTAAAGTGAATCATTTCAACTATTAACACTGTGATATTATATCTTGGAATGAAATGATACATGGTACAGCTTGTAATTTCGTAAAGCCAACCTACAGCCTGAATTACATTACACTGCAATTAATCAAAAGAAAAATGAAGAAGTGTCCTTGAAGATTACTTAAGTGCTTTTATCTGCTTCAAATGATTGTGAAGCGCTGAATATAGATCTGCTCTTCTAGCTGAATCAAAAATCGCACAATGACAAGATTCCTATGCGGTATCACCCCTTATGTGGTATCACCCTTATCTCCAGCCCAAAAAGTTATGTTAATGTCACGTAGTCAGCTGTCTTGTGAGCCCTTCTATTGCAGTCTGCATCTTTGCTTTTTGCTCTCGTTGTGACGCCTCTAATGATGTTATTCTTTGTTCTGCCTCAATGCGCATCAAACCTGTGAAATTAGTTCAGATAAGAGAAATTAGAATGATGCAAAGATAGGAGAAAGCATGTAACTGAAAAAGTATCTAGTTGGTAGTATACTTGCGTTCTTTTTCGAGAGCATTTTTTAGAGATATGGCTTCTTGTTTCACATTCACTGTGACTTCTTTCATCTCCAACTTGTGCTTACTTAATAGCTGAGATTCTCTTTTTGCCTTATCTTCCATCACCCTCCTCAACTTGTTTTGTAATGACCGAGTCATCTTTTCGTTAGCCAAAGAAGATTCACGAACCTGATTACTTTCTTGTTCGATGCGTTTTATTGACAAACGCAATTCTGACTCTACCCGCTTGGCTTCTTGACATTGCTGCCTTAACTCGTCAACCTTGAGCTTTTCTGCATCCAGCAATTCTTTTTGGGAATCTTTTGTGACACAAATTTCATCTTTGCATCGATCGAGTTGAGATTGTAAGCGAGAATTCACTATATGGCACTCCTTCAATTCCTCGGCGGATGCTTTCATCTTTCTTTCAAGGCCCACAATAAAGTCAACTTTATTTTTCATGATACTTTTGAGCTTTTCAACCTCTGCCTGCAAGCTTGCAACATGAGCTGACTTCGTTCGAGTCTCACGTTGGATATGATTATACCGCGTTCGTTGACTATCGACAGTGCTTTGTAGATGCTCCTTTATAGATTCCAAACTTTCGATCTGATCCTCCATCTCTGACATCTTGCGAATGTGTTTCTGGAGCAAATCTTTTGCCTGCCTCTCTTCAAGTTTTGATTGCTCAGCTTTTGCTCTATCTGCTGCGGCCTTTGTGGCGACTTGCTCAAAGGTATTCTTGAGCTGTTTTATCGAAGCCTGTGGTAGGGCATAACAACTGTAAGCGAAGACGAGAGTGCATAAATAAGGTCGATAAGTCTTTGAAACTTACATCCTTTTGAATGAGTTGCGCTGTCGCTGCCTGATACTGGATCTTCAAATCTCCAAGTTCGGTCATGCATGAACTCATGGCGCTTTCCGCTTCTTTACTTGTGAGTTGTTTGGCTGCTTCTATACTGACCCTGGTACATTTCTCGTGCTCATAATCTCTCTTTGTGATGTACAGCTCTTTAGTTGATGCCTCCAAGTCTGATTCCAGTTGTCGTATTCGCGTTGCATTTTCATTGATGGTTACATAGAGGGTTCTAACAGTCTCTTGCAAATTAGTAGTCGTATTGGTAGCCTCCTGATGCGATTGCTGATACTTCATCTGTTCCGCCTGCAGCTTTTTTTCAAGTCCACTAATAGTGGAGGTGAGCTCGGAAGCTTTGTTATGTGCTACTTTTTCGGCCTTGATTGCAAGAGACATCCTCTGCTTGATCTTTTCGGCGTCTTTCCTTAACTCCTTTGTTGTTGTTGCCCATTTTTTCTTCTCACAAGATAGCATGGAAGTCATTCTAGTTGAATATGCACTGACTCCGACTAATAATCTCCATCTAGAAAAGGCAAGAGTCAAATTCGTTCTATTCTCTCTATATGCAATGACAAACATCTTCAAGGCAGCACCAGCAATAGCCAACTGCTTTCGTTTCATCATTGAGTGGTCTACACCTGCAGCGTCTTTTTGTGTGATCTCCTCTTTTGGCTCCTTTACATTATCGTCGACAGAAAGCATCTCTTTCACTTGCTCGGTATAATTATTATGTTGATCCTTTGAAGCCTGGATCAAATTACTGGTCAGATGTGTTTGCTTCTCCACAAGAGCAGACAACGAGGCAACTTGGTGTTCTAGCTCAGAAATTTGAATGTCTTTTCTATCCTCGAGATGATTTCTATGATGCTGAGGTATGTTATGATGCTGAGGTGCGTTACCAATAGCTTGATGGAATCGGGTGTCGCAAGAAGATTCAAAGCTATCACTATCCGAGTATTGTTGAGTTGGTGTGCAATGCTCGATTGCTGCTGCGTGACAATCTTGCTCTTCTCGAGATGTTTCAATATCATACTGTCCAGATAACTTGAGTCTAACACTCTCTCGTTCGCCACCAGTAATCTTAATACCATCGAGTTGTTTCAGCTTCCTGCCGAGGATAAAGATTACTTTGTCCCTGTAACATTCTCTTTCACAGACGGGATTGTTCCTCCTTGTACTTCTGTTAAATAAATGCACGCTCTCCAATCTATCACGGAATTTGTACAAAGTCTGCAATAGAGATGTCAGCGATTTTATCTTGTTATTCATCGCCGCAACATGATTCAGCGCTGGACAAAGCTCGGCCAAATTCTCGGGAAGCACCAGAAAGCTATTGTTGGAAATATCCAAATGTTTGAGGCAAGGCAAGAGTGGAACGTAACTGCCATTTGGCTTCGTGACACAAATCAATGAACTTAAAGACCTCTCATTGAGTTGATTGGATGACAGATTCAGCTTCACTAGGCGAAATGTCATGGAAAGCAACGAAAATCTAGTTGGAGAGCGATACTGACATAATTCGCACCCTTCCTGAAGCTTGTTGGACGATAGATCAAGCTCGATGACATGATCTAAGCAGTTTTCATTTAGTATAATGTCTGCGGCATCATTTACTTTGCTGCGTCCGTTGGCTTTCACTGCAATTTCGAGTGTTGTGATCTGATTTGAATGAAAGCTGACGATAGTAGCCTTCTTCTTGGTAATTGTTGATATTGTGGCAAGTGGAATCTTTGGACCTATCCTTTCCGCGATGTGGTTTATTCTTATTCTCGTAGGCGGCAGATTCATGGTAGAAATATGAAATCTTTGGGGAATGCGTTATGAGTCAATCGAGAGGTTCTTTTTCACCCCAACGCAAGGCTAAAGCACTAAGTTGGGTCGTAAGCACATCCGCTTTTCTTTCACTGCTGCCACAATGCACAGTCCGCAAGGAAGCCACCCGGTTAAGTATTCATTTCAAATGAAAATATACATTTTTAAAATCTTCTTTCACACAACCACTTATTTACACTGCTTGCCACACTCAGAGCAGGAAGGCTTTAGCTACGCACCTGAAATTGCTCTACAAGACAACAACCAGTCGCCGCGAGATTAACAGTTTGTTTTTTCATTTCATTCTTGGTTTGAGCTGCGCAGCTGGGTGTTGTGGACCTCATCGCCACTGCTGTTGTGGATCAGGTTTTTTCCCTGACAGACGCCCAACTAAAGATACTATCTCGCCGAAGTAAACTCTGTGTGCCAGATGAATAACATAGAATAACATCTCTGGCAATCATAGAAACTCGCAGTGTAATACCTCCTTCCATGCAACAGAGGTGGCAAAGTACTATTAGATGTCAGTGGCATGTTATTGTGAAGCATCATATTATCCTCGCGCTTCTTCACCCAAATTTTAAGACCAATAAGATATCGAAAGAACAGCCGAACAGAGATACCCCCTCCTCCAACTTCATTAGCCTCTAATCAAAGTTGTTCCACGTTGCCACAAGACTGATGACCGGATGACCGGACCGCATCGTAGATTCGAAGAGAGATTCGCGATCAAATTGATGTTCGAGCAAGTTCGAGTTTGGGGTTCGGGTTGGTTCGCGGGTAAAATATTTTTAAGGGTTGTGTAGATAGAGTTGCCGCCATGCTGTCTCATGCGGCGTGTTCTGAAAAATATGCCATCTCGCCCCCTAAACTACCCTCGGAGCTGACAGGAGACATCTTTCACTAACACCGCTGTCGCTGTGAAAACACGATCGATGATACAGTGCCAGAGACCAGCCACCAATAACCGCGGTAGCAAGCAAACCAAGAGCAGACACGTTTGACTCTACTCTCCTCTCCACATGCAGGCTAATAAGGCCATCCATCATTATCTGCTCCTTCTCGTACAATAACCGGAACCATTTATATCATGAGCAACAATCGCCATCGATCCAGGTCTCGGCCCCAAAAGAAGTCATCCTCGGGCACAGTAAGACCGATCATCGACATGTCCTCCGTCAAACCGTTCTCGCATCATCCCCACGGTAATAACGGAGGCGGCAGTACGTCCTTCACGCGCACCACGGTGGCTACCAGTAGCAGCGAGGAATCGAGGGCGGCACGGAGTGCACGGAGCAGCCGCTCCTTCCATGAACCGAGACGAGATAGAAATAGTAGTAGTAGTGCCGTCGTTGCGAATAGTTCGGCTCGAAGTGTAGGCGGAAGCAGTATGGGCAGGGCACGATCCAAGTCCAGACCGCGAGAGAAGGCTGCTTTGATCTCCTCCTCAACGTCATCGCCGCGATCATCTCCACGCTCGCCATCTCAAGGTCATTGGAATAATAGAGGCAGATCTCATTCGAGGCCGCGTCAAAAATCAGTAGCGGCTGCGGCATCCGCCAGAGGACGGAGTATGTCCATCGTTCGCAAAGAGGAAGTAGACGATTACCAAAAAAGCAGTAGTAGGGGTAGATCACAGCCCCGAAAGGAAATCAGAGGGAGAAGTTTAGGACCACCCGAATCATCATCACGACGTTCTCATTCTCGATCACATCGGAGTACTACTGACACCGCTGATAATACATCCGTGTCTCGCACTTCACGATCCAGGTCGAGAGTCAATATGTCTTCTCATAGAAAGTCACGGTGTGAATCAATGGAAACTATGGAAGAGGAACGAGACGAAGACATGTCCGATAGAAATTTGGTGTACACCAAGTCCAATCATCCATCTGGGAGCAGCGGCCGTGGTAGATCGTTATCGAGAAAACGTGATTCGGCAGTCAATGTATTGGAAGCTGCGAATGCTGCAGCCTCGGAAGGTTATAGAGATCAACGTGGCAAATCTCTGCCGAGGAATAGAGGAGATACTGCTGCTGCTGCTGTTGCGATAGCAGCTGCTTTGAGAGCGAAACAATTGGAAGACGGGCATGGGCGCAAGTCCAAGTCGCAGTCCTTCCATGACAATGGCAGAAGAAATGATTCTTCACATCGTACGGCCCAGCCTCGGTCCTTTCATGATACTCGAAGAAGAACTGATGTGCCTCACCACAACGTTAGATCCTCTCAAGTTACCGAAGAAGCAAGCGTGGCGTCGTCCAATTCATCAGCCCATCTGCTTAGTAAGCCCAAGTCTCAGTCCTTTCATGATAATGATAGGGGAACGGATGCAACACAACACCCCCAGGCCAAGTCTCAGTCCTACCATTATTCTTCCAAATTATCAGCCTCATCGACATTCTCAGACTATGATAAGAGAATTGCCAAGGTCTTTGGTATGGCTCCCTGCAGAACAGATGGCGATAGTCCTGATGTTCAACTTGACGAGGATGGGTGCTGCACCATTCACCCATTCATTCAACTCAAGGTCAAGCTTCCCAGTGGCAACTGGAGAACTCTTAGTAGGTCATGCGTAGTTTGTCGAGAAGAAGAGAAGAGTAGTCATGCAACATCGAGCAAAGTTGTTGAGCATCGTCGTTCCAGTGATACTGGAGCAAGACCTAAAGTTGAAAAGCAAGATACAAAGCTCCGTGCATCTGTGCCTGTCACCATGCAGTTGCATGAAAGCGGAGATCTTTCCTTGACCCCAAGTTGTTTAGAAGAAGACACTGATGGTCAGAGTGTCAAGAAACCTGCGGATTCAGATGATGCCTCGTCGCAGGGCAGTAAAGAGCACAAGACCAAGAATTCCGTGGCTTGTTCTAGTAGAGTAACTCCAAGCGACGCCAAGGTGTCCCCTACAGCACAGCTCCCGTTTGAAGTTAGCGTTCCCAACGGAATTGAGAACTTTGACGATGAAAGTGTCATGAGCAAACATTCTCTCGATTTGTCAATGCAATCTGCTCATACCCTTGAACAAGATGATACTAAATCAGTCAAGTCCAGTGGCGCATCGCGGCGTCTCCAAGCCACCGCAGAAGACGAAGTTAAGTCTGTTAGATCGAATGTCACAACGCGACGGAACAAAGCGGCCGAAGATGATGCGAAGTCTGTCCGGTCCAATGTATCATCAAGGAAGAGCAGGGCAACTGTCGATATGTCGGTGGTCGAATCAATGCTCCAAAAGATCAAGTCTGCCGAAGATTTGCAAAAGCCAGAGTCAAATGCCACCCAGCCAACAAAGCAATCAACTCCATTGGTAACAAGAAGTAACCCTCCGCCGCCGCCACCGAGGCCCGCTTCAAAAAAATCGGCCAATTCTGCTCAACTTAAGAGTCAGAATGGATCCAACAATGGTTCATCAAACAACTCTTCGCCTTCTCCACCAAGACCTCATGGAAAGAATGTAACCTCAATGTCAAGTAGTGTTGATACAGCAGCACCTTCTCAGAAAGTAACACCATCCATCAATGACACAATTGATTACGGCTGCCGCATGAATGTGCTCAACCCCGATCCCCAACCTGAGCTGCAGACCAACTTTGGAGACGATTTCGATGAATTGATGCCACCATTTGAACAAATAGAAGTTTCCAGCAATGGTGCTCCCGTTGTGTTGCCTAATCTAAGACCTGGAGTAGCCAATGCTCCCGTCAAAGATTGGAGGGCCTACTGTATTACAACTAGCGGTAGGGAAAACAAAGAGCAAAAGGGAGGAAAGAGAAGGATATTTGGGCGTAATCCTAAGAACATTTTAACAATGAATGTGAAATTATTCGAAGTGTACGGCAAATGCCTTTTACTGACCAGTTCGGGGATTACGGATTGTATACTGGCCAAGTGAACAAAGAGGGACGTCCTGATGGGAAAGGAAGCATGAATTACGATAACGGTGTGTTCTATGAAGGCACATGGATAAACGGGGGTGACGATAAGCAAGCGGCACAGCAATACGAACGTATATGTAGCGGATTCTCATCATGGCAAGGAAGAGGTAGTGCTCAGACTAAAAGTGGTTTGGTCTTGCCTTGGAATAGCTTGGAATGCGCGTAAAAATGATGCTGTTGATCCCAATAAAAAGATTCATGTACAAGGTATGGAGTGGACAGATCTGAATGGAGATAGTGGCCGGTACACTGGCGAATGCAATGCTAGTGAGCTTCCTCATGGTTATGGAGTTATGAAATACGACTTTGGGCTAATTGCCGAAGGCGAATGGAACAATGGTGTACTGAAAGAGAACCCGCAGGATCGTTTAATTGCAGGTATGGCGACACCCGTTGCAATGAGCAGTGGTAGATCCATTGGTCCTGGTATGTCTGTAGGTCCAGGAGCACAAGGATTTAGTGCAGCGGCAACAGTCGTGGGATCTGTAATGGGAGGTGCTGCATCTGTTATGGGAGGCGGGATGTCAGTAGCTGTACATCCAATGCAGTATGGAGTATTGTGAACCCAATGATGGCTGTCCCAGCTGCAGCAAATTTTAACGGTAGCGGAGGAAGTGTTTACGGTGGAGCAGCATATGGTGGTGGAGGAAGTGTTTATGGTGATGCATCGGCATACGGTGATGCATCAGCATACGGACAGATGCCTCCAGCACAAGTGACTGGAGCATCATCCTCTGCAGATGGGCCTCCAATTTCAGAAATTAAGATTAATTAGAGGAACTTGTTGCTTCTAGTTTTGAGTAACTCATGAAATAGAACTGTAAACTTCAATAGACCTGATTGTAAGAAAACACTAGTAATGATTAGTTGAAGTTACAATCACAAGAACTTCTTTCTTTCTTGTTAGTTAATCGAAAATAGAAGCATTAACTTGGATAGAACTGCGATTTTGTTCCAAACACCTGATGACTAAATTAATAGCATACTTGACAATCTATCGAGAGAATTCATCGCTCTTGATGAACTCAGGGAATAGAACTGCAAAGTTAAACAGAAAGTTACACTAAAGAAACCACCGTACAGGTTAAACAGAACCACCAATCGATAAGTAGCATACTTGATCTTAGAGCAGTTATGAATTAATTTTTCCACACCAAGATAAATTACAACATATAACCCACTGGAGTATTCATCCATTTTAAACTCAACAGCACTGAACCAAAATTGTATTGGGATACATCGACCCACTTTCATCCAGGTGTTTATCAGTAAGAGCTCGATTTGCCCGATTTGCCCGAACTGTAGTAGTAATCATCACCATAACCTCCTTTGCCGGATTTACCGTAATTAGTCATTATCGTAGTATTCTCCTTTACCGGACTTGCTGTATCCACCCTTACCAGACTTAGAGCTGGGTGGTGATGGAGGGTATACGGGGTAATACTTTGGAACGTAGATGAATTTGTAGGTGACTTGAGGACGGCACGGACAAGGACGGGGGTAATACCAACCACCACAGCCGCCCTTGGAGCCCTTGCCTCACTTTCCAGTCTGCGTGACTGTGTGTACAAGAGAGAGTGTGAATTGTGTCACATTAGTGTCATGTGTTGTGTCAAAATGAACGACGATTCACATAACAAGACTCACGGTATCGAATTCCTCATCTACTCCTCCAATCCCGCCTTGTATTGATGCTCTAGACTTGTCATGTAATCTTCTTCAATGTCACCGTAAAGCTATCGAATCTGTGCGTCGGATTGAGAGGTGTAGTTGGCAGATGCGGCGGCCGCCAGCATCATTGGATTGCAAAGATGGATTTCATTGTTTGAGATGTATGTATGGTCGAGAGAGAGTGAAAATTATGAATGCTATCCACTCAAACTTGGCATAGAATTTACACGCATTGTGCTTTGTGTGATTTTGGCCACCATCAACACAGCCAATATGATATGATCAGCCAATATGATATGATCCGGGGGTCGACGCTGGTGTGGTTATGGCAGTCATCACTCATGGTGGCAGTTGCGATGGTATGAGAGCAAGACAGGCAACTGTCGTGAGTTTGTCGTGAGAATGTCGTGAGTATGTCGTGAGCTGTCGGGACACTTCAAAACACCTGTCGTGGTATGTCGTGAGCATTGTCGTGAGGAGTCGTGAGTTCGTCTGGTGGTGTCGTAACCACGTAAGTGAGTTTGTCGTGAGGAGTGAGGAGTCGTGAGCATAGTCGTGACGTTGTCATGAGGTGTCGTGAGGTCAGCTCACGACAATCTCACGACAAGATTTTGGTCAAAATTAAAAAAGTTGCCTGTGTTGCAGGGGGTAGTCTACTAGAGACTGCTGGCGCAGTGAACAGACACGCCAAAAATCCTCTTGTAGCGTGGGAGAGTTGGAGTCAGGAAAGAGAGAAAGTTGGAGTCGCAGGCTTCTCATTGTTGACACCTGGTGGACAAAAAAGAACTCGTTTGCTGCCGTTTTTGAGGGTGAAGTCGTCCGACTTCGACAACGCTGATCACTGCGGGAGGAGACACTGCCCTGGCATGTCTGACTAGAGACTGCTGGCGCAGTGAACAGACACGCCAAAAATCCTCTTGTAGCGTGAGAGAGTTGGAGTGAGGAAAGAGAGAGAGTTGGAGTCGCAGGCTTCTCATTGTTGACACCTGGTGGACTAAAAAGAACCCAAAATGCCGTTTTTGA
The DNA here is from genome assembly GCA_036939855.1 of Cyclotella choctawhatcheeana. Lineage (NCBI taxonomy): Eukaryota > Bacillariophyta > Thalassiosirophyceae > Thalassiosirales > Thalassiosiraceae > Cyclotella > Cyclotella choctawhatcheeana. The sequence goes on from JALLPH010001674.1 coordinate 11,736, forward strand.
GGGTGAAGTTGTCCGACTTCGATGACGCTGATATTTCCTACATAGAGGGGTACACTTCCAGCTCTAGCCTGACAAAATTAGGGGAGGTACACTTTGGTTGTTGCAGGTCCTTGTAGTGCAGTCAATAATACAAAAAATGCAAACAAACAAAATCAAAAGATGAATTTATAACTTCGGTCAATTTCAATTTCTGGATTTTTTGCTCATCTTCTTTCATAGTCAGCTTCCATCTTCCTTTCCTCTGGGTACGTGGAGTAGTATGGCCAGGTAGTATAATGGTGGAGTGATGATGTCTGTGATGTGAGGAGGTGTGTATTGTTGTGGTTGTATATGTGATGTCTAGGGTATTCAAGTTGAAGTAAGTGGCCCTGCGTTCGCTGCTTTCTGCAGTCATACTAATATTATATACAAATCAAAAATCAATCCAAATCTCCCCCTCCTCCCTATGACTCTGAAGCTGCTACATATAACAAAACAGATTTGCCCTTGAGAGTAGATGTAAGACAGAAGTTTGAACACAGCAGAGGAGGAACTAACATTCTTACCAATTACCAAAAGAATAAAGAACCTTTTCACCTGATGTTGAAGTCATAGGAGAAATCATGGACATAAACACAGACGCCAACTATTGGTACTACTCCTTATTTCGTTATTCCGAATGTGGTTGGACCACAAGGAGAGACCGGCAGTATTTTCAACAGATTTTCATGGGGCAGTCACACATTGCTAAAAGATTTATCTCCACCTTTACACCATCAGGAGTACTCAATAGAGCTGACCAAATCATGGAAACACTTCCACGGAGGAGGCAACTACAACTACTTCTATGTTAGGGGGTGTCATGGAAAATGGGCAAAAAAATAAAAGTCCTCCGATTTTTTCAAAATTTTGGGATATTTTTGCATTGGTGTTCATTAAGATGTAAAAAAATTTCGGCGAAAAAATTTGACCGGAAAGGTACTTTTTTCGCAAAAAACGCTAAAAAT
>JALLPH010001684.1:0-12231 GCA_036939855.1 Cyclotella choctawhatcheeana
CCATAGATAGGTATGTAGAGTACCTAAAAGTACTCTACGAAACTGGCCTATGTCAAGTCTTCAGGAACATCTGTAATGTATTCCTCTGGTCGCGACAAATCGAGATACGGCATTCCATTGCATAGCCCAGAGTCTTTCTTGAAGGTCAACATCTGCCCTCCCGGAGACAACGCTTGCCATTCACCTCCTGTCTTGTACTGGATCTGCCATCCAGACTTTTCAAGTTTAGGTAACGAGAGAAGATTTGCAATCCCTGAATTGTTCACCCAGAACGGAAGGTCATTCCAATACCCTTGACGGTTAGTGAGCTTCGACCCAGCATTGCAGTTCTGACGAAGATAAACCTTGGTGAGATGTAGGCGCGACAGATATTTTTCAGTGCACATCGTATGGTTTGTTGCACAGCTGTCCAGAAACAACTTGTGGTCCCCACAGGTTACTCGTTTGCTTGATGGACCAGTATCCGATGGAACCAATAGCCCCACTCCATCAAAGACGTCAAAATCTCCAGCGCCTTCGGCTGACTCAATGCTTGCCTCCTCGAAAGTCACACTAACATTTGCCACCCCCTCTAGGCACTCATCAACTCCATCCGCTTGCTCGGTGTTCACTTCAGAGTGAACCTGACCCTTCTTGAACGTCCCAGTTCTCATAGCCTCCAGGATCTTTTTCTTCTCATCCTTACTGATCTTCGTACAGTCACGGACCATGTGATCATTAGCACCGCATCCATGGCAGTCCCACTCCTTACGTGATGGCTCGGGGAATGCGACACCTTGTTGGCTTAGACTGTTATTGTTGCCACCGCGGTTGAACTTCCCTCCACGCGATTCAGGCTTGTAGTTCTGGAGGTAACGATGAGCCTCCTCGATATTCTTCGGGTACGTGTCTTGTTGGAAAAGGTTCATGTTGTCAAGTCCCTTTTTGACACTACCATACATCTCCTCGTTTGAGATCCTGATTAGCAGGCACGCCAAATAATCCTCACATGACAAATCCATGGCGCGCTGCTTCTCGTCCTGAGTGAGTGCGGACACTTGTTTTCCAGCCGCCGTCGCTACCTCGTCAAGGTATTTTCGATACAGAGCCGGATGGTACCCCGCTCTGCCGCCGAAGGTGTTCACCACATCCTTCCTCGCACGGAACTGTTTCACGAAGTCATCTATAAATCAACTGTTGGCTTCTGATAAGTCAGGTATAACCTCAGGTCATGCTCCACGAAGGCCATCGTGCCTTGCTTAACCTCATCATGGTCGTGAGCATATCCCCTGATTAGCTCCAGTAGCCGGACGATATCGTTGTCCCGCTTTACTGCCTCGTAGGTGGATGCAGTCTTCAACTTTTCCTTCAGGGCCGGATCGCAGTGTTGCAAAATCAGCTGGTAGATCTTCACTTTTATGTCCTTCCATGCCCGTTCGTCGGCAAGATATTGCTTGAACTCTTCGTCCCACCTCATTCGCGCCTTCTCATCCGCTATCGTTGGATTGGCCGCCCTTGCTGGTGGATCCGCTGGCTCGACAAACGTCGGCTCGACTAAGTCATTTACTGCATTGACCGCAAACTCGGTTCTGTATTTGTATCTCCCGGAACCTCCGACGTACTCCGCAAGTCCGTCTTTAACTTTTGTGAAATTGGTCGCGTCTTCCGCTGTACCAATGGTAAACACGAGGTGCTCCAGACCGGGTGTCGGCGCCTTATACTTTTCCTTTTTGGGTGTTGCGGCCGCCGCTTTCTTCCGGTAGAACCTCCTTCCCCCTTTTGGGTCTATCTTCCGTTCTTGCTCCTCCCCCATTTCGCAGGTCAGAGTCTCTCACTGGTAAAACCAGCCTCTTCTAAAATAATGTTGAATTGACACTTGAATCGGCCGCCGTCACGCTCAGACAAGGCGCCGTCAATGCAAAGGACTGAATAATCGTTTAACACCTAGATTATTTTAGAAGAGTGAGAGGCTACTCTTGACCTCTCACATGCCCATCGGCCCGCATTTCTCGCGTCTCGATCCCTCTGAGCAGACGTGCCTTCACAACCTCATCGTACCTTCGTCTGGCCTTCACATTGTTCACGTCCACTCGATTGGATGACGCATTCCAGATTGATGCGACATAGCCTGCACCTGCCTTGGCTAAATTAGAGGCAGCCTGCCTTCCTGGATGTTCCTCGTCCAACACACTCCTGCGATCAACAGCCGGACCTTTGTTCTGTGTGTTGATCGTTACGTCCGTCTCAATCTTTGGTAGCAGTTCAGGCGGGGTTCGCAGTCTCTCCGCGTCATCATCATAGTTCTCCGCACAATTCATAAGCATGGCCCTGTCCGTTCGGAAACCCTTACCTTGCTTGGGCTTGGTTAACGTATCAGACCACATTTCGTTTGTAGGCCTGTGTTCTATACTAACCTCTCCAGAGTCCACTTTATCCTTAATAAAGAAATACCGAGACTTGATGTGACGCGTCCTTTTTGAGCTTGACCACCTGCCATTGTTAGCTAAAAGAATAGTCGACTTGTTATCCTGATAAATAACATTCTGCTCCACGGTATAAACTTGAGCCTCGATAAAATATCTTGCCCACAAAATAAACGGTAGAGCATCATCCATGCCCACTAATTCTCCTTCGCATGAGCTTCGCACATTGAGTTTCTGCTTCCTTGAGAAGCTAATCGGTGCTCCTCGTCCTAGTGACATCAACGCACCTGTCTGACCCTTGCAATCTTCGTGTACATTGTATGACGCATCGACCCACCATCTGATTATCCCTAGTTCATCCACGCTCAGAACTAGCTTCATGTGCAAGGTCCCCTTGAGGTACTTCAACACTCGCTTCAACTTGCCCCAGTCATCCTCGTCAGGCCTCTTAACCCTTGTTGTGAGGAAAGCAACAGCTGTTTGAATGTCACGACGGACCCTCGTGGAAACAAATAGAAGCTGAGCTACAGAATGATGGAAATCTTTCTTCCGTTGGATATCTAGGAGCTTTCCATCACGCTTGGCCTCCTCAGGATCTCGTACTTGAAATAAATGGTCAGCAGCTGGTGTAGCCGCAGACTTACCTATCTCGTCCGGGAAGTCTTTAAAGATCCGATCTATGTGCTTTATCATTGACAACTTGACAACCCCTTTTTCAGAATAATCATGATCGACGCCGAGATAATCGTGTACGTGCCCCTCGTGCACCACCAGTCCCTGACCATACTTGCTCTTCAGGTAAGCCAGCAACTTATCAATCTCACTTTTCTTCTTGTGTGATATCTTCAGGTCATCTACATGCCAAACCACCGTCATTTGGGTTCCATCGACAATCTTATTTGCTACGCACGGATCATAGGGGTTGAGCTCGAAGCCGAATTCATGCAGGTCCTTCACCAGCCGCAAATAGAAGAGCAGGGCCGATCTCAAAAGCCCGTACATAGCCTTCTTCATCTTTACATACAGCAGGCTTTCTCCCTTCTTGGATTTTGTAAGGTAAGGCCCGTATAATTCAGGATCCACTCTCACCATCAGATCCGCCAGCTGACCCCTCAACAACATGTACACCTCTTCATCCAGATCGGCGTGTAAGAAAGCCCCTGGAATGTCGCAGGTTACGACGACTCTGTCTTCATGCGCATCGATGGCCGACGTGATCTGAACACTGTCATTCATCACGGTTGGCGAGGCAGTTGCCTCCTTCGGTATGTAGTCTCGTTGGGTGCTACCATTTACGCATGCCCTCGTCTTAATTCTACCACATCTCTTCTCCGTAATGAAGATTAGTGATGCCAGTGCATCCCGTCTCTGCTTTGGAGTGAGCTCATGAGCGTGAACAGGTACGTAAGTTACATAATCATGCAACTGTCGTAGCTCTTTTGTGACTGATTCTTTTGCCCTGTCACCAAAGAGTCTAATACCTTTATTTATGCTATATTGCTCGGCCAGCACCACACCTAAGACGTGCATTACTACGTGGTCTGATACCAGGTGCTCTCCATCTTCTAGCTTCGGCTCAGGTAAGTGCAGCGCTGCCATGCTTAGCTTATTCAAGGCCTGCTGGCACACTCCTGCAGTCCTTGGCACTCTCAAGTGCGTCCTCTCACCTTTGCTTGACTTCTTTTCCTTAGCTGTAGGGAAGAGATCGCTGCTAGTGATCTTTAGATCTTCTTTGGATTGCTGTATGACAGCGGGATTTATATGAATTACGTCCTCGTTGGCCACGTAAGTCTCGTTTTCGCCCCATTGTCTATTATCAAAGTCTACTACTATTTGTCTCTTACGCCTGCTCCTCTGAGACCTTCTTAATGTCGCAGGTGGATCATCATCGTCATTATCGTCTTCGCCCTCAGAGCTCTCATTATCATCCCCATCCTCTTCGTCATCAGCCAGGGCTTCCTCTGCATTTGCCTCGATGTTCTCATCCTCTTCGTCAGACTCCACTTGGACAACATCTTGGTCCTCATCTGCCAAGTTATCTCCCATATACTCAACCCCGGACGAATCATCGTCATCATCTTCTTCGTCTCCGTCGTCTTCGTCGTCAGTAACAACGGGATTAGAATCGCGTGGGGTATCATTCACTCCTGCAATCTCGTCAGCATCAGAAGTCTGTTCGAGATTGGCGTTGGCGAGCGCAGCAGTGGCAGTGTGGAGATCGGTAGGGGCGGGCGGGGTCTGGACCACCGCATTGGATGCGTAATCGTCCTCGGTACGCACTCCTGGAATCTCGGCAAGTAGGTCGTCTGTTTCTCGGGGCTCCGGCTCAACTAGGTCTTGTGTTTCGGACTCCCCGGTGTCCCATGCAAATCTCTCTTTGTGACGATTGAGAAACTCAAGTCGTTCACTCGTTCGTTGCTGTTTGGCCTTTTCACCAAGTTTGATTACCCGCTTGATGACTCGATCAGGCATTGGCAGGGGTGTAACTGTGCGCCGTTCCACAACTCTCTTAGTAGCTAAATTATAACAAAACACACCCCCTTGCATATTACCCGTAGGCCCTAAAACAATACATGGCTGTGTACGATCAGCAATAGTATTAGTGATGATAGCATCCTCACTCGCCTCGACATATGCTCCGAATCGAGCTTGGCAGTGCAGACGAAAGTCAAACTTCATGCCTGTGACTATCTCTTTTGGAGAGTAGACCTGTGAGACACCACTGTCGGAGATGAAGGCATTAATCCACATGACTACGAAATACACCAGGTGGATCACAAAGACATCTGGCATACAGTGCTTGTATGGGAGCTCCGATATAGTCGACCGTGCGCGCTCTTCAATAAACCTAACGCCACGCTCGATGTCTCCTACATGTTCTCTTGCCGACGTCGTGTTAATGTTCACGTCGTCACTCTGGTCGACCAACGGCTTGAATTCCATGTCCATTAGGGCTGTACGTACTAAGAAACCTCCTCTTCGATAAATTCGTACTACTTTTAATAGTTTGCTCGTGAGCATTTCTACAGTACGGCTAGGCGTGAATTCAGCAGTATACAGTTTAATGCCTCTCGAGACTGTGACAAAAAACGGCAACCCATTCACAAACATCACGTCAGCACAAAGAGTAACATCACGGAGCTTCTCATATAATTGTAACGGAACAGACACGTACTCCGGTCGGACTTTACCCGGTCGCTTCCGTACAGTCTTTCCCCGAATAGCCCCCCTGTCTCTGCCAAACAGTAGTTCACTGTTGTTGAGATCAGTTTCGGTAAAAGGAATGTTTTTAATGAGATTGGTACGGCTCACCATGTGCTTCATCTTGTCCATCGGTGGATGTGCCATCATAGCCATAGCATCACGTGCCTTGGTCGCTTGCATGACTTCCTCACGAGTGAACCCCTCCATGTTCTTGCGCACGGTCTCCACAAACACAAAATCTTCGGGGACTTTCTTGATAAATGCCTTAGGATCCGACATGTCCAAATAGGGCATCCCGTTGCACAGACCCGTGTCCTTCTTGAAAGTGAGCAGTTGCCCATGAGGGGACAGTGCCTCCCACTTGTTACCAGTCTTGTAACGGATCAACCAACCTGATTTCTCGAGCTTGGGCAATGATAGGAGGTTGGCGATCCCTGTGTCGTTGACCCAGAAAGGAATCCCATTCCAGTATCCCTGCTTGTTCGTAAGCTTAGACCCGGCATTGCAATTCTGCCGCAAATAGACTTTGGTCAGATGAAGCCTCTTTAAATACTTCTCAGTGCACATCGTGTGATTCGTAGCACAGCTATCGAGAAAAAGCTTGTGCTCGCCGCAGGAGAGACGCTTACTAGACGATGTGCTTCCAGACGGGACAATGAACCCTACCCCGTCGAATACATCGTAATCCTCCGCGCCTTCTGCTGACTCAATACTTGCTTCTTCAAGGGTCACGCTCACATTCGCAACGCCCTCTAGGCATTCATCTACCTCGTCCTTCTCATTTTGCTGTTCCGCAGTCACCTCAGAATGGAATTGTCCCTTTCGGAAGTTCCCAGCCCTCATAGACTCAAGGATCTTCTTCTTCTGGTCCTTGGAGATCTTTGTGCAATCACGCACCATGTGGTCATCAGCACCACATCCATGACAATCAAACTTCCTTTGAGAGGGTTCAGGGAATGCCACACCCTGGTGATTGTGAGTGGTACCACCTCGGTTTCTGTTGTCACCACCGCGGGAATCTGACTTGTAATTCTGCAAGTATCGGTGTGCTTCCTCGATCGTCTTCGGGTACGTGTCTTGTTGGAACAGGTTCATATTGTCTAGACCTTTCTTGACACTACCATATTTTTCATCGTTGGAGATTCGAATGAGAAGACACGCAAGGTAATCTTCACAGGAGAGATCCATGGCATGTTGCTTCTCGTCTTGAGTAAGTGCGGACACTTGTTTTCCAGCTGCCGTCGCCACTTGATCGAGATACTTGCGATATAAGGCAGGGTGATATCCCGCTCTGCCACCAAATGTATTCACTACATCTTTTCGTGCACGAAACTGCTTGACAAAGTCATCCAACGGTATATTGGGCTTCTGGTAGCTGAGATAGAGCCTCAGATCATGTTCTACGAAGGCCATAGTGCCTTGTTTCACTTCATCATGATCATGAGCGAAGCCTCTGATCAGCTCCAGTAGGCGGACGATGTCATTATCACGCTTCACTGCTTCGTAGGTGGACGCAGTCTTCAGCTTCTCCTTCAGAGCTGGATCACAATGCTGCAAGATCAATTGATAAATCTTCGCTTTTATGTCTTTCCATGCCCGCTCGTCCGCAAGATACTGTTTGAATTCGTCGTCCCATCGCATTCTCGCCTTCTCATCCGCTATCGTTGGATTGGCTGACCTTGCTGGTGGATTGGCTGGCTCCACGAATGTCGGCTCGACCAGGTCGTTCACTGCATTCACCGCGTACTCGGTGCCATACTTGTACTTTCCGGAGCCTCCGATGTACTCCGCCAAAGCGTCTTTTACTTTTGTGAAATTGGTCGCATCTTCCGCCGTACCGATGGTGAATACAAGCTCTTCTAGGCCTGGCGTAGGCGCCTTGTACTTCTCCTTCTTCGGAGTGGCCGCCGCCTTCCGACGATAAAACTTTTTTCCCCCTCTCGGGTCTATCTTTCGTTCCTGCTCCTCCCCCATCTCGCTGGTCTGGGAGTGCTACTGGTAGAACCAGTCTCTTCTAAAATAATGTTTAATTGACAACCAGATAGCCGTCGTCACGCTGAGACAAAACGCTACTGTTGCAAAGGACTGAATAATCTGTTTAACACCTAGATTATTTTAGAAGAGTGAGAGGCTACTCACGGCCTCTTACATGCCCATCAACCCGCATTTCTCGCGTCTCGATCCCTCTGAGCAAGCGTGCCTTCACAACCTCATCATACCTTCGTCTGGCCTTCACGTTGTTCACGTCCACTCGATTGGATGACGCATTCCAGATTGATGTGACATAGCTTGTACCTTTCTTGGCTAAATTAGCAGTACCAGGTCTCCCTGGATGTTCCTTGTCCAACACACTCCTGCGATCAACAGCCTGACCTTTGTTCTGTGTGTTGATCGTTACGTCGGTCTCTATCTTAGGTAACAGTTCAGGGGGCGTTCGCATTCTCTCCATGTCATCATCATAGTTCTCCGCACAGTTCATAAGCATGGCCCTATCCGTCCGAAAGCCCTTACCCTGCTTCGGCTTTGTCGGTGTATCTGACCACATCTCATTCGTGGGCCTGTGCTCAATACTCACCTCTCCGGAATCAACCTTATCCTTAATGAAAAAGTATCTAGACTTGATGTGACGTGTCCTCTTGGAGCTGGACCACCTGCCATTATTAGCTAACAGAATAGTCGATTTGTTATCCTAATAAATAATGTTCTGTTCAACTGTATATCCCTGTGCCTCAATAAAGTACCTTGCCCACAGGATAAATGGCAAGGCATCGTCCATGCCCACTAGCTCTCCTTCACACGAGCTTCTCACATTTAATTTTTGCTTCCTTGAGAAGCTGATGGGTGCTCCACGTCCAAGTGACATAAGTGCGCCCGTCTGACCTTTACAGTCTTCATGTACATTATATGATGCATCCACCCACCATCTGATTATCCCTAATTCATCTACGCTTAAGACTAGCTTCATATGCAATGTTCCCTTGAGGTACTTCAACACCCGCTTCAACTTTCCCCAATCATCTTCATCAGGCCTCTTAACCCTTGTGGTGAGAAAAGCCACAGCTGTCTGGATATCACGTCGGACTCTTGTGGAAACAAATAGAAGCTGAGCCACAGAATGATGGAAACCCTTTTTCCGTTGGATATCTAAGAGCTTCCCATCACGCTTGGCCTCCTCAGGATCTCTCACCTGGAATAAATGGTCTGCAGCTGGTGTGGCTGCGGGCTTACCTATCTCGTCTGAAAAATCTTTAAAGATTCGATCTATGTGTTTTATCATTGACAACTTGACAACTCCCTTTTCAGAATAATCATGATCGACGCCGAGATAGTCATGTACGTGCCCCTCGTGCACCACCAGTCCATTACCATACTTGGTCTTCAGATACGCCAACAACTTATCAATCTCGCTTTTCTTCTTATGCGATATCTTCAGATCATCCACATGCCAGACCACCGTCATCTGGGTCCCATCCACGATCTTGTTAGCCACGCACGGATCGTACGGATTAAGTTCAAAGCCAAACTCATGCAGGTCCTTCACAAGCCTCAAATAGAAGAGCAGGGCCGATCTTAAAAGCCCGTACATTGCCTTCTTCATTTTTACATACAATAGGCTCTCCCCTTTCTTCGATTTTGTAAGGTATGGACCGTACAATTCCGGGTCTACTCTTACCATTAAATCTGCTAACTGACCCCTCAATAGCATGTAGACTTCCTCGTCCAGACTTAGTTGCATTTTAACGGGTAATTACCGGGTAATTCCCGGGGGTAATTTCACCGATTTTGGCCAGGGGTATAAGGTAAAACCACCTCTTTTGAGTAATCTTACCGGCTGCTCCGCTCTTTACTCGCTTACCCGCCTCGGGTAACGATTACCCGATCTTACCCTAATACAACACAGTACTTGCCCAGTGATCATGGAGCCAGCCACTCCTACTCCTATACAAATGCCTCCAATAATGCCAGAATACTTCATGCTATCATTGCCTACACCATAACAATCATTGTTGACATCAATTTGAGCAGTTTAAGTGCCATTAGTATGCTTTTAATGCATGTTTACCCATTTTACCCATTACCGGGTAAAATGCTTTACCCGAGGGTACTCTCAATGAGGCTTTACCCGTTCGTTACCGCACGTTTTACCGGGTAATTACCAGGTATTTACCGGGTATTTACCTATATTTTTACCCCGAAGGCGAAGATGGGTAACGGGTAAACGGGTAAAATGCAACTAAGTCCAGTAGCAGCAGAGCCTCGTACACGCGCAGAAATTTTGGAGGCTGCAGCAGCCCTGGCCGCACAGCAGAAAGCTGAAGAACAGAAGGCTGAAGTTCCTCCCGCTGTAGACACGGAGAAGATGGAAATAGACCTCTCAGCTGAAGAAGAAGAGGTGAACTCTGTCCAGTTAGGAGAAGGATGGGATGATAACAACGATCTTGATCAGGATTTGGAGGACCAAGGCAAAGACCCTAAGGAGGCTTCAGAGCAAACTCCCGCAAAAGTAAGCTCTCCTCCGGTCGTCAATACTAACAACAGCACTCCCGCTTCTACCGAAACCAACGACGCGATCCATCAAATGAACTCTTCTACTAACTCCCCTCCCAATGAGGATCCCCCCGGTACTGGATCTCCAGAGAAAAAGCGGAGCAGGACTTCCCTTTTCAGCCAGATGGCGTCGAAGCCACATCGTGTCTCGCCCTCTTCGGCAGCGGAACAGCCTGATAAAACGCCCAAGGCCACTAAATCGAAGGACAAGAAGAAACGAGGAGTGTCGGAGATGAAGGAGAACTCAGAGAATGCGTCGAATGACAACACTTCACCCAAAGAAGACACTACCCCCACCCAGGGTCAATCCATTAAGTCGGCTCTCAAAAAGAATGGCAAAGCAAAAGGAAACACCAAGACCCCCACCAAGGCCACCGCTACCCCGGAGCCCAAGTTTGCAGCACCGGAGCACAAATACAAGGGAGTCTATGTTGAGCTATGCGTCGATTTCAAAAAACCGATCTTTGAACAGTTCAACTCGGATAGGAGCAAGGCATTCACTTATGCTATGCAGGAACTTCACAGGAACCTTCTGATTGGTGACGAGACAGTATGGATCTGCCATGAAAGTCAACCTGATAGGGGTATTGGTCAAGGCGGAGTTAATGTTCCGACAAACATGACTCAAATGTGCAACTATACCCTCGGTCTTAGCCCCAAAATCTTTCAAGCTAAAGGCACCAACGATAATAACGACGATACGGCGGATAATTTGGATAGCATCGGTGGTCCCTCTAGCAACAACAAGGGCGGGAAGAAGAGGAACACCACGGTCGCGTACTTCCAAATCAGGATCTCTTGCAATAAAGATCCACTCCTACTTGTCTCTCAAGTGAGCTTCGAATGGGGAAAATTTGGCTTTTATATTCGCAAGAAGGAACTACAAGCGTTGGAAACGCAGTCACAATACTGCTTTTACTTCCTTTTCTCACAAGTCAGTAAATCAATTTTGACAGAAGAACTGACCAGCATCTTCAAGCGCGCACAGGAGAGGCTATGCGGACGGATGAGAAGGAGTTTGATGTTCCCTATGAGTACGGCCACATGGACCTCCCAGTTTTCAACTTGAGACAGAATGTGCCCAAGCTGCCAAAGTTTAATACGCACAAACACAAAATCCCAACGAAGTATGAAGGGATGAAACGTCATTATCATCTAGAGGTCTGTGCTGAAGACCTGGCGTTCTATAAAACGATCATTGAATATGCAAAAAAGCATCGTATGTTCAAAGATGCAATGGGTCCACATGTGCATGTCACGGAGTGCGTGTCGTACGAGTCTACTCCTGGTGACCAGAAGCGTTCGGAGAAATTCTTCATCAAGTCGATGAATTATAACGCTAGCCTCACTGCCTCAGACGTCGAAGGTTTTCTCGATCTTAACGAGACCATCGATATCACACGCAATGGAAAGAAACTTGCCACTCTCACAGGCAGGGAGTGTCTCCTCTCCTTTTTCAAGATGGATGACGGATCGTCCATGTTTGCTGAGGTGCATCAGGCAAGTGGCAGCTCCTCTGCCCAGCTAGTGTATCCAAACTGCAGGGAGGCGGAGGCATCGGTGAACGCTATGGCCAAACATTCGGCAGGTTTCTCTTTAAATATCCTGCGCGACAGCGGAGTTGATGAAGATTTTATCATGGATTTTCTCTCCAAATTCTTTGAGCCGCCCTTTGTTCACAGTGCTGAAGACTGCAAGTGGGATGCAAAGGACCAAGTTCTGTTGACTTTGGAAGAGCTGGATGATGGAGAGGACCTCGAGCAGCAAAGCTGGTTCATTGACATAGTGGAGAAGCAAGACGAGAGGAAGACTGGCAAGAAGAGTTATGCAGAAAAGAAGGCCATGTTCAACCTGGATGGTGACAACTCTTTGAAAACCATGCACGAGAAGAATGATGTGGTGGAGGTAGAAGAGGAAGATGATGGAGAAGTTGAAGTTGTGGATCCACCTGAAGTAGAACCAGATGGAGACACTATCATGGGAGGAGGGGATTCACTGCAGGAGGAGATTGATGGAGAGAACGCCTCTCCAGGCAATCAGCAGTCGGGACACACGCCCGGAAGTGGTTCAGTTCGGT
>JALLPH010001693.1:0-10952 GCA_036939855.1 Cyclotella choctawhatcheeana
GTTAGATGTCACGGGAGCTGCCGAAGGGTTAGATGTCACGGGAGCTGCCGAAGGGTTAGATGTCACGGGAGCTGCCGAAGGGTTAGATGTCACGGGAGCTGCCGAAGGGGTGGATGTCACGGGAGCTGCCGAAGGGTTAGATGTCACGGGAGCTGCCGAAGGGGCAGATGTCATGGGAGCCGAAGTAATGGGTGATGCTGAGGGCGAAGACGTTACGGGGGATGCTGAAGGTGAAGTTGTCACAGAAGATAGGGAGGGAGAAACGGTAGGTTCACCAGGTTCCTCGATCGAGAAGGGGGATTGCGAAGGAGCCCTGATGGGGGCTGACGTGAAAGGGGGTGACGAGATAGGGGCACGAGTAGCCTTGGAGTTCTTTGAGGATTTGCTGGACTTTCCTGCTACGACGGGGGCAGCTGTAACTGGTGCAGGCGTGGTCTTGGTGCTCTTCGTGGACTTGGCGGCTTGTACATAAGCAGGAGCGAGAGCAGCCAGATAGATGATTGCGGTGGCAGAGAACTTCATGGTGTAATTTTCAATTGACGATGAGCTTGAGAGGTGGCTGGACAATAATAAAATGATCGTGAGATTGGGAGATGAGAATGATTAACTTTTTTTGTAAACCAAAAAATAATAATAGCACACATTCACATAAACGTAAATAGCAGGTCTAATGATCCGAATCCATTGCGAGCAGTAAAACATGCCGCCTCAATTCTTCTCTCATGCGGCTGACACAATAATAAAACCAGCAGCCAACTGTGGACCAAATAAAATAATAATAAAATACAACGAACAAAGGAAACAAGGTAATGACGCAGCGCCGCAGAAAAACAGGCACCTGATATTTTTGCGAAATCGGGGGGGGGGGGGGGGAATAACCGGGGGGGGATGGCTTTTTGTAAGGTTCGGTTATTGAGTTATTGAGAATGGACGAGACGCCGACAGATAACCAATAATAATATTATTCTGTCGCGGGATTGGCCGTAACAACTAATAAAATACAACGAACAGAGAAAGCGAAAGCGAGGAAATGATGCACGCACCTGAAATCTTTGTGGAATCAACGGGGGGTGACGATATAAACCGGGGGAATGGCTTCTTGGTTGTTGGCTCGGTTGTTGGTTGTGTTGTTGGCTGTTGGTAGTTGGCTGGTTGCAGATTTGGTTCCACCCAGCAACTAACTAAACTTTTTGCTGGAACGAGAATTGAAAAAATATTTCAAAGATTCCCGTTATTCCTGAATCGTCCTTTCGCACGATTGACTCACAAAATCACAAATCACAAAATCGAGATCACAAATTTGCACAAATCACAAATTTTGTGATTTTTGTGATCTCCCTCCAAAGTCGCCAACCGCCATCCAACTCACAAACCGAATGAACCACCACCACCCACCACCACCACCACCACCAGATCAGCGCTTGTCGCATGCAGGTACTCCACTCATGCAATCGATATCATCATGGTTGCGAGCGAACGTCCTTTCTTTGCTCGTAGCCATCGCACTGTATAAGCCATGGGCCTTATTTTATCACAACCACCATCATCTCAATCGCCAGTCATCCTCCACACATCCCTCCACGATAATGCGGCACGCGGCGGAATGCTACATCGTATCGCGGAATACTCATCATCATCATCCCCATCAACCGCAGTGTCCAAGCCCACATGCTGCCATCGCAATCAATGATCGAATCTTGAATAAAAGGAGCCTTCTTTCCCCAAATTCAACGTACGGATGTGACTAAAAAATCCGACCCAAATGGCGGTGGTCGACTCAACAAGACTCACTCAAAAGGGAAATAGATATGCAGTATTTCAGATATCATACTTGGATCCCACTCAATTCTTTCAAGAGTCACGAATGCATACAACAATTACCATATCAAAATAAAAACACAACAATCAACCTACTATTGAACAACGAAATAAAATAATTTACTAGTGCTCAATAATCATACGGAATTACTTTATTGTTGTGGTATTGTTCATTGTAATAATTAAATCCGCAACTAATTATATTAGTGTAAAATATCAATTGTGTCTAATGTTTGTAGGCATGTGAATATGTGAACTCTGTGTCAAAAATATGTCCTTCTTCGCTTTAACGTCAACATAATTTGTCTCAACTTTTAAGCATGCCGCAATAGAAGCACTCTTAAGTAGTCTTATGTGAGACATTAAGTGGTTGATTGTTGCCTCATTCACCGCTAAATCATCTATTCCATAATTTAACCTGCATGTTTATTCTTTGGTTCGTTTCAGTGTCATCGTCTGATGCTGTTGGTTGATTGTTGCATTGAACGAACTTTGTTTGTCATGGGCTTGTCCGATATCAGATATCGCCCCAGTTCGAGTCTGAGGGTCAGTTCAATTGGGAGCAGTGTGCTGCTCTGCGTCAAAACTTTCTCTAAGTATGCGTAGTACACTTCGAGAACTCGAACGTTCTGGTCAAGATGCTGTGTTGTCAGCGGTGGCAGCTGTGTAGGAGGCACCGTCATGGTGGGAGGAGCGACGGTGTGGTGCCAAGGTTGCGTCGACGGTGCGGCATGGTACTTTACCATGGTGATGGTGGCCTGGGTGGCAAGTGGCAAGACTCGAAAATGGCGATTGGCTTACTGTGATCACTATCTCAGTCTGGTAATAACGATGCGAGACTAAAGCTCAGACCTCAAGTTGAAGTAGTACTAAGACAGGTGGGAACAGCGGGTTGGCGCCAGATCTAGCTTTTCCAGAGAAAGAAGTGCGAGATCTGTCTTTTGCAGAAGAAGAGTTACAGAGTACCGGATGTCATGACGAAGAGAATACAGATGACGACCCGAACACTGTTTGGCCATTATGGGATTGGAGACGACCCGAACCCTGAATGCTATAAGAGCATTCACTGCTCTCATAAAATTTGTGATTGTTGTGGACCACTCTCAAGCCATTAGTGCAGATTGATTTACAGAGTATTCGACCGACGCTTTCGTTTGAGTTTTATTTTCAAGCGCCGTGCAATTCATCGCACGTATTAATATTAGTTATTCGTCTATTGAGTTCGCGGTTGTTTTAGAGTGGCGAGCAAGAAAACTTGGGTGTAAGACATAGTTGACGGCTTCGCCAAGATAATCACAAGTTCGGGCATTACGAGATTGGATTAGTGTTCTATTTTCATCTACACGATCATCGAGGATGCCAACCCATTTCATTGGAACCCCCGAGAGTAGTTCGGCAAATGCTATTGAGCATACTCGCAGCGCCGCATTGGCGTTCTGGCGTAGCTTCGCACAATCGGACAACGAGAAGGCTCGTGCGTCGCTGAAGTTTCTAACCGAACTGCGAGGCGAAGGGGGGGAAGATTTGTACGCAGTTAGTTTGGAGTCACCGGAATCGACGGGTAAGTTTGTAAAGGTTGAGCTACCAGATACTTCTCCAAGGAATGTTCAGGATGCTTGGGAGAGCGAGAAGAAGACCCGCCTAATGTTAGTCAGCCCGTTGGAGCACTGTTTAGCCTTCGACGGGGACATATCTAAATATCAAGGGGGGGAATTCTTCGTCGCGTGTGCTTCAAAAGGATCTACGTCATTGGATGCATGGGCATGCAGGATTGGAACTCACTCTCATGCTGATAGAGTCAAGGTTGCCATAGATGAGCCGGCTTTCCTTGTGAAGGTGCGCCCCTCCAGCGCGAGCACCAAGCCGAAGGTGTTAGCTGGGGCTCTGTTGTATGAAAGGGACTTGCCACCCATGCTAGCCAGTGATGTGTTTGAGGAGGTACTTCAAGACTTTGAGGCCCCACCCCGTGTTTGGAAGTTAGTACTGGACCACTACCCAGGCATAATCACAATGAGTACCTATCTTAACATTACCGGTACCCCATCAGTGAACAGCCGTGAGCAATCAGTAGCTAGGTCAGTACATTCGAACACGTCAAGGAGGTCGGAGGGTAGAGTTCCTACTGAAGTCGGAGTGATGAATAATGATCTGGCCGCTGAAGAGAATGATCCATTGGATGCCCAAATGCTGGATGTATTCAACCAGCGTCAGCGTGTCTATACTGGACGTTTAGGATTGGATGGGGTCGATTTTGATTCAGCATCATCGGTTGGCACAGGTAGTTGGTCTGTGCACTCTTTCTCCGGCCTAAATAGGAATCCGCCTAATAGTACCCGGAGTGTTGGCCAGATGGATACTGACCGATGGGCACAAGCATGGAGACCTCCGGTTGCCAAGCTTGATAAGCAGTTGAAGTTGACTCGGGGCCAGGTTGCACAGCGGTTTGACCAGTTGGAACGAAATGTGGATACGGCTTTGGGATCCCTGGATAAGAATTTGGAATTGGAATTTTCTGGAATAGCACAGCGTGATGAAGCTATGAGAGCAGCGTTTAACACTACCACTCAACGTGTTGAGGTTCTTGAGAATGATGTTCAGAGGTTAGCCCGACGTGAGACTATACCTGGCGGGCGGCTTACAGTTGATACTACAAGAACCGGTTCTCAGACCCCCCCAGCAAGTTTCAAATGGGGGAGTTTGAGTGTGGAGGATCAGCGCGAGTTAATCGGTGAGGTCATCGACCATCTTGACCTTACTCGAATTAGCGAAGCAGTAGGCGCACAGTTGAGTCTTGGTGGGGTTAAGCGTGAGGTAGAATTACATGGGGGACGTCTGACCAAGTTGGAGCAAGAGTTTACTACGGAGCATGGAGCCATTGCCAAGCTACAATCTCAAATGGATAAGCTTGAGGCTGGTAAAAATACTACTTCATGCGAACGTGGTGGTTATGTGTTCAGCGATGTGACGGATGTACAGGCACTAGTCCAACTTATTGGGCCCGGTAAATTGGTCACACGTTGTCTAGACCTCCATGCTCTGCTCACCTTGGCCCAGGACCCATATGTGTCTTATGAAGCAGGAATGCAAGTGCACGCTGCAGCAATTAAGGCAAACTTTGGCTCGGTTGTGGAAAGTAGGATCAAGGTGTCATTTGAGATTCCCTTTCCGGAGTTGATTGTTAAGATGGTGGAGAATGCGGCTACAGTATCACGTGGCGGAGCAAAGTGGGCACCTATGTTTCAGTCTGCTGAGAAGTTTGAGGATGATTTCCGTGACGGTGCTCACAGACGTGTCCTTCGTGGGATCGAGAACGCCTACGAGTTGACACAGAAGGCTATCGACCAAGAATTTCCATTGGGTATCTCCGGTCCTAATGGCGGCAACAATCGCAAGATACATTCAATCCTTACAGACCAGAATCGTCGTGCGTACCGCCAAACGATTGGATTTATTGAATGCCTACTCCCTTTCTATCGTACTTTAAAAGGCGGTAGTCTTTCATCTGAGGAGTCTTGGGATAGGGTTTTCGTGTTCGTGCTGGAACTATTGACGTCACTCCAAGAGGAACGTGTTGTTTCTACTGATCTCTCTGAAGAAGCAGCAATGATCTGGGGGTGCTTCCGCGCGACTGATTTGGCTGAGGAGTTCCGCAAACAAAAGTTTGTGGAGCATCCAAAGGCACTCTCGATTTTGGCCTTGACATCGATTGAACGGGAAGGGAAGACCATGCAAAAGCTGGAAGAGCGCATGGCAAAGCAAATTGCTGACGCAGCGAAAGGTGACAAGTTTACCAAGCTTGATACTAAGCTTCAGCAACTTGATAATAAGATCAAAAATATAATTGCAAAGAATCCGGATCTGAAGTGAGATGTTTGCCGGCTAAGGAAGGAGCTCTTTGTGCCGGCAGCTTCAGGTGTGGAAAATGGGTGTCGGGTGGATAAAAAGATGATTAATACTTTGGGGCCCGTGGCAGATACCGATTTGCTACCTGGGGAAATGGTGGCAGTTAGGACGAGAAGGGTACTGTCGCGGAAGGGTCGATGTGTAGTTAGAGTTCGATTGTTCGGAGTTAGTTCGCTAGGTTGGTTAGATACGGCGAGGCTCTGGGGTGCTTGTGTTGAGGTGTTTGTTTGCCAAGGGGGTAATGTTAAACATCTAGTAGAACAACTTTATCCAGATGTGCACATTGCCCCCTTGGCCGAAGCGCTTGATATACCACCATATAGGTGTTGGGACGGGGTGTTGTTGGCTACTATAGATAATCAACCGGAGGCAGACCAGTTACATCTCCTCGTAGAGAAATGGAGACCACAGGTGATTATCATAGCCACTCACTCTGAACGAACATCGAAGTCGGTATTTGAAAGAAGGACAAACTACCATGGCATGGGCTACACGCACCCTATTCAATATGTTTGTTGCCACAATGTCTTTGGTGGAGTCACCAATTCGGGATGGCGGATACGTATTTTTGTCACCCGACTGGATGAACCATTGGATCTGAGTCTAAACCGAATGACAGCCGGTCTTTACCCACGGTATTTGCAGACAGCGTTGGACGATACTATTGGTCCAGCAATGGGCTCATACCACCGGCTTGAAGAGAACACCAGATCAGAGAAGATGCACGATGACTTAGCAATAGGAGTGGTCAATGGCAGGCGCCCTCTTTATGAAAGCAACGGCCTTGGACCGGATCTCGCTGTGGTAACGTCGGATGAGTTGGATGAGCTATGGGTGTTGGCTGTTTCCGTATTCTCAAAGAAGAAGGTACTGCGGCGTATCAGTCGATTGGAGCTTCTAGCCATGTGGGATTACGCGGGGAAAATTTGGTATAAAGGAATGTCGAAGTCGGATGTGAAGCAACTCCTTATTCATAGGCTGATGTCTCCTCCGGCCAAGATTTTGACGGCTATTTGTTTCACTGCCTTTCAGCAATTATTACAACGCATCCTCCCGGCCACAATGCATTTTATTACGGCAGCCAAGGATAATACTCCGGCTGACCAAACTGCCGGCCTGATGGAATTGAAAGGAATACAACGTGCGAAAGCTGCTCTGGCAGACGACGCCGGGGTGGAACTGAGCTACTGGGCGTTACCAAATGAAACCTCGGAACAAACCAAAGCTAGACATCTTCTACGGGTATTTGCACACCTCTGGTGGGTATATAATTTGTCCCGGGAAGCATATGCCTGGCTCAAGGCAAATGGAAATTTGCCTAGGGATAAGGAAGCAATTGACGACTGCATACGTAGAGCCGCGGGATCTGATTATTGGGATTGGCACCGGGGGAGTAGATTGTTCTTTTGGCGGTTTCCAACTGAGTGCGGCTGGCAAGCAGATGCTCGAGACGGTGTAGAGTTTTGGCATTTGTGTGAACCACCAAAGGGACTTCACTTTCAGAACATTCCCCCTTCGTGTCGGGAGGCAGAATTGCAGTTGCGAGCTAAGGTGTTTCAATTAAAATTTCGTTGGTACCTGGAGGAAGGTACACCGGACCTGGTCACTCCCAGGTTCTCGGTTGAGAAGGTTGCTGACGAACAAGGAAAGGTTTTGGACATCAGATGTGTCTGGGATGCCAAGCGGAATGGACTTAACGACACACTCTGGGCCCCCAGCTTTTCCTTGCCTACTACGCGGAGTGCCGAAGATTTAGTAGTCAAGTGGTTGCTTATTCCAGTCGGCGATTACTTGAGGCAGGGGTCACCCCCGCAGGATTATTCTCAAGACCAGGACTTGATGATTAAGGACTTTCAGTATGATCTCGATGTTGCGCAACAGTTCAACAATTACCAGATGCATAAGAAGGAGCGACACTCCCATGGAGTGCGATATATCTCCACCAGGAATGACGGTAGCATGGAGCCACAAACCTTCTTGCAGTGTTGCGTTTTAAATTTTGGTTGTGTCTGTTCACCATATGTAGCTACTCAGGGACAGGAGCGTATCATGGAACTATGTGAAGGTGATCCGTCTGATCCATCAAACCCTTTCCAATACCATGAATGTTGGCTTAACCTACCAGCATCACGTAACTACGATCCGTCCATGCCAAGAGTCATTTTGCTCAGAAAGGATGGTGAAAAAGCCACGAGGCGAGTTACGTTTGTTGATGACATTCACGGTAGCAGCCGAGGTCGTGATGCAGGCCCAGCCCGGGAGGCATCACGAATATTGGCCGGCGGGATGAATTACCTGGGAAATCAAGATGCTGCACGCAAGCGCGGACCTCCCACACTTATACCTAGGCCATGGAATGGTTTCATGACACATACCGACACCCCTTACCCTGTCAAAGGCACTACCGCCAAGAAGTGGAACAGGGGCAGGGCTGGCTTAGAATGGGTGTGGCAGCAGCTGGAAATTCCAGGTTCAGTAGAGGATCCAATTGAGTACATTAAATCTCTCCAAAACTGGGAGGTTAGAATAGACACAGCGGAACTGAGACGAGTTGCGGGTTTGTGGATTCACCTTACCGAAACATATAAGGAAGGGAGGTGTTTTCTCAAAGGTTTCTTTAATGCATTGGAGGCTTTTCGTAGCGATCGAGATTTGGATGGTTGGCGGTTGCAAATTTCAATGGATGAATGCCAAAAATTAGAAGACAGTGATGCTTCTCGACATGAGGCATTGGCAGAGTACCCAGCACTCACTCGAGTCACATATCAATTGGTGCTCCATGTGAGTGCACTACGCAAGTTATTTGATTCTCCTACTCCTCGGGTAGTTCCGATAAGACCAACAGAGAAACATAAACTTCGATATGCGTGTGGGGATGCATCTGCTGAAGGGTTTGCGGACGCGGTCCAATACCCTGACCTTGTCATCGATGAGAGAGATGGTCTATGGCTTCCGGAGATGGCCGACAAAAGCTCAAACCTCCGGGAAGCTTTGAACATTGCTAACAAACTCAAAATTGACATTATTGCCGGGCGGCATGATGGCTGTGAAGTGTGGCAAGCCACTGATAACGCGGTATGGTCTGCGGTGTGTAACAAAGGGATGTCTTCTGTTAGACACTTGTTTGATTTGCTGGTGGACATCAAGGTATTATGTCACCAGCACCAAGTTTTCTACAACTGCTTTCATACCTCAGGAGAGAGAATGATTGCAACCGGAATTGATGGTATGTCCAGAGGGGACAAGGATTCGGGGATAGCGTTAGGGTATGACCTCCGAGACTTCCTTCCCCTGGACATGGGTGCCTTTGACTACCCAGACAACCAATTGGAAGATTGGTGTAGAGGGTGGATGCTCAAGGATTACACTCAACCCAAAACTCCACTAGAATGGTTTAATGAAGCACACAAACCGGGAGTTCACATTATTGCTCCTCCCCCAGCTGCAGCGATCTACGCACTAGAGGAGATAGCAAAAGGGAGACACAAGCGACCACAGTATGTAACTTATGTCATCCTAATTCCGCGGATACTGTACCAAGAAGAATGGAGAGGAAAATTCCAGAAAGAAGTAGATGTGTGGTTTCCTTTGTTGCCTGGAAGATTTTGGCCTAACTCTGCTTACGAACCTTTAATGGTTGGTATTTCTTTTCCCTTATACAGGACCCGACCTTGGTTACTCCGGATGGAAAGGGACAAAGTGGTGGAAATTGGAAGGACCTTGTCTACGATGTCAAAAGTCTGTAACCTTCGAGTCAGGGATTATCTGCGCGAACTATGGAGTGAGCCGCGGACTTTCATACAGCAAATGCAATAGCATATGGTGCGCCGGATGCTTTGTCCCTTCCAAGTTGGATCCCTGTGATATTGCCCTCCCGGAAGATTTTACCGGTGCTACTATTGAAGAACTAGGCGAGCAGGAGCGCTTCATGCAAGCGAGACCTGGTGATCACCTATGTTCCTCATTTCAATGTCCAAACTGTCAAAGCCAAAATATCCGAGGTAGAGATCTTAAAACCTCTACAAATATTGCTGATGCATGTTTTGAGAGTCTTTGCATTCGGGCACAACTGGACTCCTTTTGGGCTCGGTCAAAGAC
The DNA here is from genome assembly GCA_036939855.1 of Cyclotella choctawhatcheeana. Classification (NCBI taxonomy): domain Eukaryota; phylum Bacillariophyta; class Thalassiosirophyceae; order Thalassiosirales; family Thalassiosiraceae; genus Cyclotella; species Cyclotella choctawhatcheeana. The sequence goes on from JALLPH010001693.1 coordinate 9,820, forward strand.
AACAGTGAAAAGCCATGTGAGTGAGGCCCGATTTATGAGCCGGTATGGCGCAGCCCTCGGCTTCACTCCGATGCCACCCCTTGGGCCATTCAGGCTCGGGGACCACAATGGCATGTTGCAGGCTATCCTTCTCGAGATGCGCACGATGGAGCCTGGACGGAAAGATGGTGAGAGAGTGCAGTGGGGAACTGCCAGAGGTACGCGAACCACAACTACGGTACTATGGGAGAACTCGCCAGCAAGTGGCAGCGATATTGTTTTCTCCTCTGGCTCTGTCAGGGGGAGGTATGTTGCTACAATGTGCCCGAGTGAGGGTCGCTGGTACTCATTGTTCAATACTGGCGTATCTGTTCGGATGGGCGATATAGTGCATCAGGACAGGGCTTATACCCTGGAAATTGTGCATGCCGTTATCGCAATGTTCGAGGAGCAGTTTCAGAAGGAAGGTTACACTATGCCTGTGCGAGATTTTGAGGCCGCCTTGTTCTTTATTGTGGCCTGCATGGGTGGATTTAGAGGCTATGAAGTAGTTTGGACTGACTTAGGTGCACTCCGTTATGATATGGAATACAACGAGGAGCGGGATGATGAAACCGCTGTTTCTTGGCCGGTCACTGGGAGGTTCAAAAATGAAAAGGGGGCATGGAATCACTATATGATTCCAATTGCTGGAGTTACTGGATCGGGAGTAAGGGTATTTGAATGGACGCAGAGGATTATAAAAAGGCTAAACTTGATTGGGCGGACAGAGGGCTGGTTGTTTCGTAAAAGCAATGAAGTTGATAGAGCTTTAGCCGGAGACTACGCAGACAACATTTACACGAAACTGGAAATACTTCAGAGAAAAACAAAATTGATTGACCCTGGAGTGGATGTTAGGGAAGCTTATGGAATTCAACGTTCAGGCAGGAGATTCTTCGATACGCAGTGTATCAACATGAAAGTATCAACAACAGACATTGAATTTCAGTGTAGATGGAGGACGGATAGGGAAAGGGGTGGTCGGTCCGTGAGCCGCAGCATGCTCCATACGTATGCTGAGGTCAGAAACATGAGGACCACACTTCTACGCCCGTCACAAGCCTTGTGATTAACCATGCGAGCTGACACTGGGAAGGTCCCTCCTGGTTTGT
>JALLPH010001702.1:0-14351 GCA_036939855.1 Cyclotella choctawhatcheeana
AATCAGGATGTTGCGACGAATGAGGGTATACAGGGATTGGATTGGGATCGTGTCGATTTGGCGTTATTGGCGAATTGTACCAGTATGCCCAGTGGATCTCCTAGTTATGATCGTGGAATATCCACTGTGGCGGTGTGTAGTAGAGGTGGTAATAGTGCCGAGATGAAGTATGATGAGGAGGGTGATGATACCGTGCAGAATGTTGTAGTGACGTATGTGTACAAGGTGGAAACTGCAGCGGAGGTTGTTTCGCCCAATGAATTTTTGGAAGAGATGGAGGGTCGGATATTGAATGAGATGAAGAGTAAGTTGTGTGGTGGCGGAGGCGGCAGTGGTAGTAGTAGTATGGGAGGTACTACGGGAGAGTCCGGTACCGGCGAGTCTAATAGTTCCGGAGGAGATGGATCTGGATCTAATGGTTCCGTGTCTGAAGGTTCAGGAGTGTCCGGTTCTGGGTCTAGCATCAACGGTGAGTCTGGTACAGGAGAATCAGGTTCTGCAGGTTTAGGAATTGTTAGCATCGATTCTTCTCCGAACGATGTCCACATTGCAAATGGTGAGAATATGTGTTACGTTACAAAGTCAATGTAACGTTCTATCTGGCCGTTGCATTCACTTTCATTGCATTTGATGTTTATCAAGGAGCGTGTGAGGCTACATCACCTGACGCGGGCAATTGTTTCATAATCGATGGTGCAATCACTATTACCATTGATAGTTCCTCAAACCCAGCGGCTGCAGAAGAAATAGCCCGTGAATATATTATTGATACCATGGGCAGTGGATCCTTGCTAGACTCAACAACAATGCCTGGTGTGGTTGCAGTTGACTACTTGGGCGAGACTTATGAGGACTATCTCTTCAATGAAGGTGGTGGAAGTAGCATTGAGTGTCCGATCGTCTCCAATGATGCCACTAGCACCAAAGAAGTACTTGTTTCATATGTCTATGAGGTTGAATCAACTGATGGGGCATCTTCGTCTACGTTTCTGCCAAAGTTGGAAGGGAAGATACTCAAAGAAGTAGCCACGGAAACGTGCCAAAATGAAGGATACACACTGCTTAGCATAAAGTCGGCTCCTGATGATGTCGAAGTATCAACTGGTGAGTGTCAACGAGAAAATAAATCAAATCATCCTTGATTTGTTCTTCTAACTTTGGCTTGTATGGTAATATACGAAAGGTCGATGTACAATTGAATCACCTGGTGCAGATGCTTGTCATGTCATAGATGGTGCTCTTACTGTTGAGATCGATGGCTCATCCAATTCCACTACCGTTGAAGAGTCTATCCGAGAAAGCATTGCTAGTGCAATGGACAATAATTATTTGCTAGATTCGTCCACAATGCCAGAAGTAATTGATGTGAAGTATCTGAATAAAACTTATGAGGAATATATCAAGAGCACCACAGTCAAATCAATTACGTGCGATGCTTCAGACCTCTTTGTGGTTTCATCAAATGCTACAGTTGATACTGTAAAAGTGACAGTTTTGTATCTCTACGAGGTAGAAACGGTCAATGTCACAACCACCTCTGCATTCCTTGCTATACTGGAGGAAAACATTTTGATGATTATGGGGGAAAAGTGTGAAATGTTGGGAATGTATGGTGTTCTTGGTATCGAGTCAGCTCCTGATGATAAGGAGATGAAAGAAGGTAAGTTATTCATATTCATATGCTAAATCTGTTTGAAATATTTTCATGTAAATCATTTGCCTTTCTTAATTTTCATCCTGGTTCTCTACAGGCCCTTGCTCCATAGAGTCTTTTGATGCGGACAACTGCTTTGTAATTGAGGGGGCTCTTACCCTAGGTATTGTTAGCTCATTCAATTCGACTTGGGCGGAAGAACAAACACAGTCAATCATCAAGACGTCTATGGATAATGATGAACTGCTTAATTCAACTACTCTTCCAGAGGTAATCAAAGTCAACCATTTAGATAACATGACATACGGTGATTATATGAGTGATATTTCATCGGAAGAAAGTGGAATGGTTGTTGTGGAAAATGTTGAAGACCAAAACAATATTGGGGTCATCATCGGTGTTTTGGTAGGTTTGATTTGCCTAATTCTCCTGGCCCTGCTATTTCTTCATAAGAAGCGCAAAAGAAGACAAGCTCGCGAGGAGCGAGAGGAAGCTTTAAGGAGGAAGTATGCTATTATGGAAAAAGAAATGGAACTGGATTTGGAAGATGCTCTCGATGATCTTGTTGCTGACCTTGAAGGAGCTACGGCTGCACGATCAGAAAAGGAATCAGATGACCCTAATGGACATTTCCATGTAGGGAATCACCATTACACCGCGGATGGAGTACGCTATTTCTCTCCCAACTGTGCTATGTGTGTTGCTGCCAAGGCTCGTGGTGCTCTTGATCAACAAGACAATCAGTTAGAAGACGGAGAAGATGATTACGATTTTGATGAGTTATCCTACGACCTCAACGCAACAAAAAAGTTTAGAGACTTCAATTTCCATGACTTGGGTAAGAACCATTCAACTAACCACGTCAGAGAATGCAAGAGTAAGACTTGTCAAGGGTGCAAAAGCAAAGACAGCGTGGTTTTTATTCAAGCCAAGCCGAGTGCTCCAAAACCATTGAAATCCCCTGAAAATAAATCTGTTATGCTGTAATGAGCCGTTATAAATGGATTCAATGATAATATACACCACAAGATACACTTCATAGCAAACAGTAACTAATCCATGTTACATAGTTAATCATCCATTACCTTCTACTAATATCATAACTACTTATGACACATCAAAATACCATCATTGGATCTCATATATCATTTACCAAACACACCTCTTAATGGCGTTAGGTACATGTTAAAGTCCCAAATGTTGCAGAATGCCCTCTCCACTAACTTGCTCCTGTACACACATACCCAAAGCCGCCAACATGGCCAATCGGCCATTGTTCAATTCTCCTTCTTGCATATCACTAAAAGCATTGGCATTAGTGGGTTTCAAACCGAAAGGATCAAAGCCAAGGTCCTAATTGAAAAAAAAGAAACGATCACTGTGTGTGAGGTAGCTGCGCGTGTTTTGCTGAAACAGAAAAACAAAAACTGAGTACTTACACCAGGATAGTAACCATCACGAAGGGTAAACAACGATCCTTCCTTTGGATCTACCCATCCCTTGTTAGCACGGTATGCCTCTGCAAAGTTAACCGCAAGGAAGAAAGGCAAGAGTAGAGTCAGGGGTAGCTCTGCTAATTGATTATTAGCAATGGTATGATGAATATCCATTCCGTATCCTATTGTGGGTGTGGATTCGCCGATAATGTAGCCTACGGTTGCCATCTAAATCAAATGGAGTTATGTTGTTTTGAGTACAAATCAAATCTACTTAGACATAAACAGTAAGCTGAAGACAATAATCTTACCATGGCAACACGACCATGCATAACCTCTGCCTCGCGAAGACGCTTCACGGTACTCACGCTCCTATTTCGTGCAATGCCAAGAGGATCCATAAAAGAGTACGGTGCACCGGGTAAGCCGTAGCATGGTTTAGATTCATCAATGATCCATCCGTTCATGTTGTCAGCAGTGGAGGAGCGAAGTGCAACAGAAATAGATGATGATGAATGGGAAGTGGAGGGGGCAAATGCCGCGCCGGTGCCGATGATGGATGCTAGAATGGCAAGTTTCATTTTGTGTTATATTTTTATGTTGTTGTTGATGGACAAGAAGAAGTATGACAAGAATGAGTTCTTCATCTGCATCATCATCGATCCAATAGTAAAGATGACTGTGATGACTTTTAATGACTCATCAACACCCCGAATCTCTTCTTTCTAACCTGACTGGCTCAGGCTCACACATCACTATCTGTTACATGTTCTAAAATCATCTATTGGGGTTTGTGTACCAATCATTGACTCATCGTATAGTCTTTCACACACATCATCTTTGGATCTTCTCTTTTCTCTTCGATCTTTGGGATTGATGGCGGTGATCTGCGGTGATGGCGCCCATAGCGCCCAGAGGGGCCAGGGGCCGCATATTCTGGGCGCACGTCGCCCCGCCATCGCCAATCTTCGCCAATTACACCACCATCTACCTACCACCACTCATCCAATCACCAATCACCCCATCACGCCAAACGCAAACCACCAACCATCAATCATCAAGCCATCTTGCACTTCCAACACTGCCTTCTCTGACCGTACGGGAATAAGAAGAAAATCAACACAATGAAAAGATATTATTCACCAATCGCTGCGGCCTTAGTCCTGCCATTTAACTATCACGTCGAATCATTCACATCAACATCAACCCAATTTAGAATACGTTGCAATCAAAACACACTGGACAATAATGCGGGATCAGTATCTACAACAACAACAACATCTCTTCACATGGCCTACAACAAATACGGAGACGGACGCTCCTCCTCCCGCTACGCCGCCGGCGATCGATCCAAACGACAAGAACGAGTAGGCCACGTCGTACGATCCGAAATTGCCACCATCCTCCACAACGGTTCTCCCATCAAATACGACGACGAACCCATCGAGGACGAACTCCGCAAACGAATCAACGTCATTAACGCCAATGTTTCCCCAGACTTGCGACAGGCTCGTGTCACCGTGTCCATCATGGCGGGGAAAGACGATATCATCGCCAAACGCAGAGCCTACGCGTGGCTCGTTCGGTGTACGAAATCGATTCGACACGCTTTGGCACAGAAAATGAAGCATATGAAGGCATCGCCGGATATTACCTTCGTTCAAGTGGATGTGGGGGCTGCCGTGGATGTTATGCAGCTTATTGAGAAGGTTAGTCAGGGGTATAAGAGAGAGGATCAAACGTTTGAATTGGAGTATGATGAGGATGAGGATGGTGATGATTGGGTCGATGAGGAATTTGAAGATGATAACGCGGCAGATGACGGAGAGGATGAATGGATCGATTTTAATGGTGACGAGGAGGAAGAGTTTATCGAAACTTGATTTGAAGAATCCTAAGAGTTGAATTGGCCAAAGTTCTATTACGTGCAAACGATTATTATGATGCCCAACAGAAAAAGCCAAGTCCTGTACTATCTAGACCGTAATGTCTTGTCCTTGTCATACGTGTAATAGCATAATGAAATTGCTTGAGATTATTTTGTAGATAATAAGTTCATTGCTTATGTCTTTGCCCCCAAAAAACATGATTTTATCTTGCCCATCATGACTTAGTGTAACTTCATCTCTTGGTGTAACATTTCATGCATCGTAAGTAATAAGTCAGTAGCAAGTTCTTGATTATAAATTTACTCTCTATTCTTGATCATTGTTCTTATTTCATTGCTCATGACACAGTACTTATCCAGAGATCTCTCACGGTTCAAGGAAAGTCTGGGAAAATCTTAAAGTGAACAAACTTAAGTATTATATACCCAGATGCAATGAGTACCAGATATCTTCCAACAAAAAGATCAAGTGCCTCAATAAATTCTCGAAAGAGCTATTTTACAAGTTGATACAGCAACAATTATAAGTTTTGAGTTGTATACATGATCTTGTTCATCACACATCCACACAAATACTTTCTCAGCACTATTGTCAGCACTCACCTTGGAAGTCTCTCCAACAACTTTGACACCACCACTAACAGCCAAAAGTGGAACGTCCGTAGGCTTGACTTTCTCAAAGTCAATTAAACTCTTATCAACATCACCTAACGTCTTTTTGTTCCCCTCCTCCTTAAAATCTATCGGAGGACCAACCAATCTTGTTTTGAAGAAGCCAAAGAATGAAACATCTAATGTAACAGGTTCTCCCCTAGCTCTGTCGAAGAAGAACCCACCAAACAATCTACATGGCCCGCCAATGATTAAATCGCCGTAAAATGCAATGATTTGAATCAACTTTGTTGATCCCACCAAAATAAATGTCTGGACGCCAAAACCGCGAATACAATAATGGTGAATGAAATGAGAGACAATGTCAAGACTACCCTGCAGCATCACGAAACATTCTGGAACACACATACAACTCACAGTCGCCAAGGCAAAGATAGTCCCGGCTAAAAACGTTTCCACCGTCTCATGCAAAGGCAATATCCAACTCAATCCATTCTCCTTAATAAATGGTCCCACGGCCTCATTAAAAAAACTTTCCACCACACATAATTCCAATCGGATGCGTAACAATCCGCCGGCAATTAAAGGACCGTACTCCGAAAAGTTTTCATCGCCGACAACGGCTCGGGTGGAACCCTGTAAAAATCGATAGAAACCGTCGGAGGCGGAACATACCGGTTTAAAGGAATCTGGATTGTAAAGGCCTGTGGATAGTCCATCGGCGGCATTGGCTGCGGCCGTTGGGACGATAATGGATAGTGGTGCAACTAAATAATGTAAGGAGTTGATGGTGGATTTGTCGCTTGTGATGCAATGTTGATCAGCTGATGGAGACATCATGTCCCAATTAGTATATTCACCGCAATCAAATGGGTCAAAAGGAGGGACGGCCATGTGTTCTTCTTCGTTATACTGGAAATCCGAACCATATTTCGTTGCTAGTAGCCTAGTAGTAGCCACTGCAAGTGATGATGTGTGGAATGAAGTCGTCTCGGACGAATGAAACCCTGACACACGTGATGTCAGCGATGATGGGGCAAATCCAACGGCTGATCTGCATAGGAAGGCGATGGTTACTGTCACGAGTGGGAACATGGCGTCATATATCTGTTTGTCTCCAAAGTGTTGTAAGTGAAATTGATCAGCTTGATTCTTGATTGAATGACAAATGCGTTGCTTCAGTCTGCTTCATCTTGATGGCGGTGGTTGTTGGTTGTTGCAGGTTGTTGCTTGTCTGAAATAGGAGGCTCAATGTCTTTTAGCCCACTAAATAACTTTATTGATAAATGTGTGCTCAATTTCAAATGGAGCAATTTTGCACACTAATTTTGACTAATTCATAAAAATAATGGCATTCAGCCAAATTCAGCTAAACAAAGCAGACAACAGCTATCGCCCAACAACATCAACCTTGCTTATTCATGTTGCGCTTCTCCACCAGCATCATACATACAACCTCGTATCGCAAGCGTCAATCTGACTACACCTCCATCCACTACGCCCAGCTGTAGATGAAGATATTCATGTTCTGCTGCAGGGAGAATAATGTAGAATCTTCATCTGTGAATATTTTTTATTTATAGTGTCATAATGAGGCTCTTGCGGCAGTAAAACGGCAACGACGGCGGCAACTCCCATTGATAGATTGTTATTTTGGCTACTCCTATTCTGATATCTTCAGATGAGACAGCAGCTGCTCGGTTTTGCCCCGATGGAAGATTCATATCCTTCCCATCCATTGAACGAGAAAAGAATCTGCATCCATTTTTGAAGAAAGATAGCGGTGATTGCACTTGGTAATAAGAGCAATTACCATTCGTTTGGTTTCAATATTCGCTCGGAACCGAACGGGAAGATTCATCCTTTACGTCCGGTATAGGCATTTATCTTTACGTCCGAATCTCGATGGTATATTGATTGTACATTGTACAATCCTTCTAGTTACCCAAAGCAACAGAAGCAGTTTGGATCAGATCATAAATCCAATTTCGATCGAACTATCATCACACAACCGACCATGAAGCTTATCTCCATCGCTGCCTCCTTGGCTTCCACGTTCGCCCCCTCCGTGGCATCCCTTTCTGGAACTGCCCTTGTTGCACTTTCAAGTATCCATGGCGTCTCCGCCCGCCTTGTTGCATCTTCTGACATTCAAGAGAGTATCAAGAAGAGCACTAGTTTTGATTTCAACAACCACAACATGGTAAACACTGAAGTACAGGTACCTGATATCACTTCTGACGAAGAATGGACAGCATTGATGAAGCAATCCTACGAAAAGACGGTGGTGGTTGACTTTACGTTTGATGGGTATGTATGTAGTACCGTTTTTTATTTACAGTTTGGGATGTGGATTTCAAGCTAATTTTCGATATTTATTTATTCTCATCACTCCAAAAGGTGTGGACAGTGTAAACAGATGGAACCCATTTTCCAAGAATTGTCAACCCAATACCCAAATGCTGTCTTTGTTAAGGTGGATGTCGATAAAGCAAAGGATTCTTCTTTTCTTAAAACTGCTGATATTGGCGCTTACCCCGCCTACCATTGGTACAAGCGTGGATTTAAGGTTGACGTGGATTGTCTTAGGTTTCAAAAGTATGAAATCTTTTTACCTGACATGTTAGCCTTCCAAACAGTACAAATGGCTTGTGAGGTCCTCTCGTGTACCTTCTATGCCCAGGAAGAGAAGAGAATAGTTTTTAGTTGATAGTAAGTTACTTATAGTAGTAGTTTTTGAAGTATTAGTCGAGAATTTACTTGTACGCCCGTCCATTTAGTGAAAGTGCGTTTGGACAGACAATTATCTATACATTGCCCGCTCCAAGCAACAGTATATCCTATTATAAATCACCAAGAATGGACAGCATTGATGAAGCAATCCAACGAAAAGTAGTATCTTTTTTATTTACAGTTGGGGATGTGGATTTTTTCAAGCTAACTGTCGATATTTGTTTATTCTCATCACTTCAAAAGGTGTGGACCGTGTCAACTTACTTTTCCCATTTTCAAAGAATTGGCACCCCAATACCCAAATGTAGTCTTTGCTAAGGTGGATGTCGATGAAGCGCTTGATATTGCTGAAAATGCTGGTATCAGCGCTATGCCCACCTTCAAGTCTGGCGAAAAGGTGGATGAATACATTGGAGCAAGTGAGGATGAACTTAAGTCTTAAGGTTGAGCAATGGGCAGGTTGATTGTCTTAGTTTTCAAAAGTATGAAATCTTTTTACGTGACATGTTAGCCTTCCAAACAGTACAAAATGGCCTGCGAGGTCCGAGGTCCTCTCTCGTGCCTTCTTAGCCCAGGAAGAGAAGAAAATACTAGTTAATTAGTTGATCAGTTTGTAGTTTGAAATATTAAATATTAGTTGAGAATCAACTTGTACACCTGTCCATTCAGTGAATATTTAGTTTTTTTCTCTTTAATTAGTTTTATACAGACAGTTATCCCATTCATTGCACACTCCCATTCCAAGCAGCAGTATATTCTATATTCTAAATCCAATGAACTGTGATGTTGTGACTATTTCTTCTAATGAGGGAACAGTATCCATGAATGATTATTATATATGCTTCAATTGAGCGAAATAATCCAAACAGCCAAACTCAAACTATGGGCTTCATCCTTTGGTCAAAGCAAAGGGAAATATCACACATGTCTCTCTTTCTTGCTTCAGAAGACTCTGCTATTAGTCGCGCTACCATTTAGGAGGTCTCTGATAAAAACGTCTTTTTGCCCACAAAATAATAAGTGACTGTCCTAACATAGATAAGCGTAGCTATCAATTCTGAAATTGAAATTGAAGCTATTATTCGGTACACTAAAAGTAATGATTGTGTTACAGTAGAGTAATGGGATATGCTACTTATTACCCCGACAATGATGATGACATCCTACAAAGAAAAGATAGTCCACCGTCTAGACCCCACGGCACCGCCTCACATTCCCCTCTTCCTCCCTTCTCTATCCATCACTCGCTCCAACTCTCACCACAATGACAATTGCAATAATGACAACAACAATACGAGACCGCTGTCATCCTCCGACATTCATCGTATAATGGATCATCCCAATATGCCATCTCCTCCCCCCTCCTGTCTAGTTATGCACTGCGAACCCAATGACGACGATGATGAGACCGATCATGAGGGGGGTGCATTGATCTTTCGTACGAGACGAGCCGTATTGCGCGGTGGATACATTATTCTATCGGACGATATCAATGATGAGAGTGATGATGGTAACAACAACAATAGTAAGAAGAAGAAGGAATCAAGTGATGATGGAGTGGTGAGATGCATACCCGTGGAGGGGAGTGAGGTGGATTTACCCCCCGGTGGACGAAGGGTGTTTCGCGAACATGCTCATACCACCGCTCGACGGGGGTACGAGTTGGCCATTCGGGTGAGGTACACTCACCGTGATCATGGCGACAATAACGACAATACCAATGACAATCAAGACAAAGTGTACACGTGTTACATTGTATTGGACACATTAAATCACCGTACATCATGGGCCGCGGCCATACGCATGCGATGCGACGTGGGGCTGCATAAGGAGACGTTGCTGAGGCCCGGGGGAATTGCGGGGGGTCGTCTTTTGGCTTCGGCCGAGGAATTATACGATACTGTTGGCGGAACTGCTACAACAAATACTTTAATTAATAATACTAGCAGTAGGATGCAACAATCGCATTTGAAAAAGGGTAAGCATTACAAAATGGGGATAATGAACAATAATAACAATAACAGCAGCAGTATCATGACAAAAACTACGGAAGGAGGATCAGGCAACACAGACCTAAACGAGGCATTAACCCAATTCTCAACACATAAATTCAATCAAGAGAAATGGGTACAAAAATTCTTACAACGTCACGCCGTAACCGATCTACCCACCGAATGCGACAAGTTAGAAAAATGGATGGATGTCATAAAAATGGGATTACGCGGTGCGGTATTGGAACAATACGAATACTTTGTGGAGGCATCGCGTGAAATGACAAAAATGGGAAGGGAGGTGGCGTTTTTGAGGACGTTGGTGGAACGACAGCAGGAGAGTTTAATGGGGATGAAGAATATTGATTTTAGTGTTGGATTGATGGAATTATTCATGGAGAATGATAATAATAAGGGAAGTATTATGATGGAGAATGATGAGTATGATTATTCGGATGACGATGATAATGTAATGAGGATTGGTGGTGGTATGATGGTGGACGGTGATGATGACGATGATGTGTCGACTTCCTCTTCCGAGGATGAGGGATCCAATACTCGAACAACTCCCATGAAGAGCAATTTACGCAATAATAGGCGTGGCGGTAGAGAACAGAGAAGAGTATTATTAGGAAGTGGGAATAATAACAATGCGTTATCTTCTGTAGACGAAGATCAAGGTCCGCCATCTCCGAATCATCAGCAATCGTCATCTTATATTGAAATACCTGCTTGGATTATTGATTCGACAGAAGAGATATCGTCGTTGATCAAGGTAAAAAATGCATTTTTTGGAGTTGTCGTCAGTAATTTTTTTGTTAAATATCTAATCATCTTTATCTCAATAAATACTTCTTGCAGGAATCAAGATACACTGATGCCGCTGATTTAATAATCAAGGCCAAAGCGGAGGCGACTGAACTTTTATCCTCCCAAAATTCTAATACACCCGTTGTAATGAACACTCCAGCCTCTTTAAACAGTCGATTCACCGCCACAACCGCCACATCTACTACTGCAACATCAACATCAGCCTTGCCAAAAAGGTTACACAAGAAGCAACAATCTCAACTTCAACGAATACTAGTCCAAATCGACTCTCTCGCCGATCGAATGTCAAAACGTCTACCCGAAAATTTACGACGCAAAAACGAGGCATTGAAAGCGTCGGCAAAACGAGAACGTGCCGATCCACTCTCTACCTTGGCCCCGTTGCCGTCTCCAGTGTGTCTTAATGATGATGCCGTGGTTTTGGGGCTGTTGGTCAAATTAGGTCGGTATCAGGAGGCAGCAACAGCGTATGCTGCCAGGAGGAGCTTGGTTTTATCGGAGTGGTGAGTGAATGAATTTTTTCATTGGTCATATCATTTTGTTTTTCAAGTCATTCATGCGATGCTATTTCTAACTGTAACTAACTTCTTCTTACTTTCTCAGCTTACACGAAAGGCCCATATCAAGCCCCATAGGGATGGATGCCGTGATTTACGCTGCACAATTGAGCTCGAGCTTCTTCTCGGCACTCTCAGCTTCTGTTGAGGGCTTTTTAGATTTGTTTGATAGCGACAGTGGCAAAGTGAGTGGTAGCGATGATGATACTTCTTTGAATTCAAAGTCGTTATGTGGTGGGAAGAAGGTACCGTCTGGAGCTTTATCGGCTATTGTCTTATGGTGTGATTCGGAAATAGCGTGAGTATAAGTAGATTGTTTTGCTCAACACTGTAACTTCATCTTTGTCGCAGGTTGTTCACTGATACTTTCCTTTACTCTTTAGGAAATTTGCCAATGTATTCGGAAGCTCAAGACTGCTGGGAAGTTTGTCACTCTCTCCGCCTGGAATGCGCCGCAAGGAAGACCAGACTGCAGCTAGTAGAGCAAATTTCGCAAAGGAGCGCGAGGTAAGTGTATCATATCATGCATATAATGTAACATTCATCATTGGGATGGTTTTCATAACATATTCCTGCTGCATATACATCAGAGCTCAATGGAAGTAGCAGCCAAATGTATGGAACAAGCTTTTGCGTTTGCGTCTGAGAATTTAGACTCCATAGGACTCCCACTTGTTCAATTATTGGGCAAAAACATGAGGTAAGAAGTGTTCTGCATGTCCATGTGTATAGAATATTGCTCTTGGCTCTCGACTCAAGCGTATACCAATTCATTTCCACACCAATTAAGATCAAAGCTGAAAGGGTGTGAGGCGGAAGTAGCGGCCTTGTTGGATTCTGAATGGCAATATATTGCGTATGAATGGACTCTAGACAGCCCTTCACCAGAAAAACCTCTTTTACCAAGCCCCACAACTCAGTCTAAATCCATTGCTTTTGATGATCGACGGGTATAAACATATTCATATAATTTTTTTTGAATACAGGCACAAAATTAAAATCATTAATTGAAATCTCAATCATCAAGCCCACATGTGTAACAAATTGCACCTGCCTGTAATACTGGATACTTTGCCTTAAGGTACATCTACTTGAACTTAGAGTAAAGTTGTTCAATGAGGACCAGTGAGATATTGAGGCGCAACTCGCTTTATCTGGATTATAATATAGAATGCAATAAATCTCAGAGTGGAGTCTGCAATAATATTATATGTAATATCTGACAAACACCTTTTTTTAAACTCTCAATCATATAGCTGTGCAAGTCGAGCTCTTCTCATCCTTTCTTCTCCATTCTTAATAAATGCTATTTCTACTGCAGCCCCCTGAGATACTCCCCATAATTTTCTTAATTCTAGTTGCTCATTATTATTATTGTTTGACGACTTGACATCAGTCGCTGTGTTCAATTCGCCTCCTATCTCTTGACCAATAAATTCCAACAGTATCCTCGTCCCATCTTGACAATTAACCTTGGTAAAATCTACGTAACCCATCTTACGATTAATAAAATCGGCACCGCATCCAATGGCATGACATCGTGTACGATACGCTCCCGTGGCATCAATGAAAAAGATGTTACCCATATCATGTATGCTTTTGGATCCCACTGTTAATAATCCAACGGTGGATAGTGATCGTGACGTCCCTTCGGAGAAGACGCATTTGGCCATGTAATACGATAGACCTTCGGCAATTCTTCTTCCGTACGGTTGTGTTTTTGCATGAATCCGTCGAGTAGATGTAGTAGTAGTACCGTCAACATCCTTATTATCGATGGAAACAATAACATCAGCAGCATCATCAACACAACCGCTGGTAGATTCATCACTACCCGACAGTACGGTCAAATACGGCAAACAATACAACATTCTCTCCTCGGCTATCAATTCCCTAGCGATATTGGATAATGTCATGCCATCGGTACGCCATCCGGCCGTCATCATGGCCATGGATGGCGGTAACGACGATGACGAAGAAGAAAACATGTTTGTACTTGTACTACTACTACTGCCATCGCTCCTTCTTATGGAAGAAGCTTGGATGTAAATTGGTTCAATTCGTAATGGACCACGAGTGGATAATGGTATATCGTTAAACCATCGTGATGGAGTATTGTTATTCTGGGGATGATGATTGGTTTGTTGTGATAATTGTAATTCACCTTTTCCATGTGAAGAAGATATTGTATCATTCATCATCTTATCCTCGATTGATTGCAAAGATGATGATGATGTATTGATCTTCAACTCGTCTTTGTCATCACTAGCAGCAATAACATCATCGTCCGTTTTATAATGCAAAGAGAGCAAAACGACCCCGTCGGAACATACCGCCGCCACACTCAGAGGCGATGCCTTTACGTATGGGTCTTGATTCTTTGCATTGTTGTCGGGGTGATGAGCTATCGACGGCGATGGATCTTTGATTAGTTGCGCAGTAGTGTCAGATGATGATGATGGTGATGACGCCGTTGTAACGCGAGAGTGTTGGATGATGGATGGCATTGCCGTCACCGTAGTCGATGTTAGCAGCAGTAGAACTGTGATTGAGTTTCGTACTGCGATGGAGCCTAACATGGTTGCGAAAGGTTGCTATAAATAATCCACCTCTTGTATTCTCCTTTTCCAGGATACAGCCCGCGGGTCG
>JALLPH010001705.1:0-18041 GCA_036939855.1 Cyclotella choctawhatcheeana
ATAGTTAGTGTTCTCAAATGATGTCTCAAACTGAGAAAATGAGTTCTCACACGCCGGCGGCCGTCTCCGTCTCGCACTTTCACTTCTTCATCGTTCATCGTTCAACATCATGACAGCCCACCCCCTCTCCCCCCGTTCCTCCAACCTCCCCGGCTCGAGCATAACCCCCACCTCCTCGGCCCAAGCCCGCTTCTACGCCTCCACCATAACCTCGTGGTATCTCCACACGCTCGATCCACACGTACCCAACCGACGCAACATCGAATGCCGACTACGTCACCCGGTTCACGTCGTGACGCGTCGTATATTATACGGCCATGTCGATGTGGACGACGCCGACCGAACCAAGCGTGAATTGGAGCTGATATTCAACAATGACGACGGCAGTAATGTCGATGATGACAACGAGGTGCTGTCGCGTAGGAGCATGGCGAGAATGGAGGCGTTTTTGGCGTCTTGTTCGGTGGCGCTGCGTGAGGAGGATGAAAAGAGAATGAGTAATGGCAGTACAAATAATAGTGTCGGTGTCGGCGGTGGTAATAGCAATAGCGGTGCTGGCAATAAGTTGAAGAGTTATCGGCAGATTGGTCATGCTGATCTAATGCATCGATTGGAGCTTCATTGTCGTACGTGAGTTACATGTTACTGGTGAAAAAGAGTGAATTGTGTCTTTTATCAACATTGCATTTACAAATTATTGATTCCTATCTAACAATTTTATTCTTCAATATAAACAGTCTACGAAGGATCAGATCCATAGCCGACGCCAACCCAACCTTAGATCTAGAAGAATGTGTCATTCAATACGAATCACGAAAAACAATCAAGTCACGTGTCTACCTCATCATACAAACATTCCTCCATAACGTCGATTGCGTGCGTGATGTGCACAAGACGCTCAAGGGATTGATTCTGAGAGAAACCCTGGGGGTGCTTGCCGTGGAGGTTTGTTGTGATGAATTGAGGAGTACCATTGATCGTGAGTTGTCTGTTTTTTTTTCTCTTCTCTTCATGTTGATGAAATCTCAATATAATCTTCTCCTCAAAACCACGTAATGTACATATAACACAACAACAACAATAAGGACTCACATCAGAATACGAACACAAAGTGTCCTTCGCTTCCCTAGCCTTCCTCTCCTCTCCCGACGCATCGGCCGAAACCCATCTAACACCCCTCCTAACCAAATACTTTGAATACCTACAAACCGAATACCGGACCCTCGTATCCCAATGCGAATTAGAACGTATGCTGCGGGCCGTACTGGATTCGGACTTGCGTCATTTCTTCAAAGAGGCCGTGTTTCATTCGGTGGGTCATATATTGGACGTGTGTCGGAGCTCCCGGGAGAGTTTGGATAATATTGCCTTACCTCCGCCTTGGAAGGAGGGTGTTTTCGGATTGGCAGGAGGTGGTGTGAATACCAACAGCAAGGATAATAACAATAATACGGATGGTGCGGACAATATGGATAAGGTTATTCAACGATATTGCAACGATGATCATTTGGTAGAACAGGCATTGAAGGATTTGCGACGGGAAGTCATTACCGTGAACGGACAAGTCATTTCACCGGCTCATAGCTCTATGGAACTGGCAGAGAATTTGGGTAGGATTCTCAATTCCAATCAAATGTTCGCCCATACTCCCAAGTCCAAGAGGAAATCAGCGTACACCAGTGATTTCGGTTTGGAGATTGAAACCGACTACGAATCCAATGTGGAATCGTCGGATGGAGGTATGAGTAAGATTGAACCTGGATTGGTTGATGTGTTGACGAGACGACTTTTGATTGCAGCTAGTCGTACCGGTGCTGGTGGTGATGCATACTTCATTGTGTGAGTGCTTGATGGAACATCTTTTGTGTGTCAAATGGAATATGCCCTCATCATCATGCATGTTTCCTTTTCTGACAAAAACAAAACAAAGGCGTGATCTCTTTGGTGGGGATGAAGTAGAAGTCATCCCAAATCATCAATCTCAGCACATTCGTCAAGGGACCATTGAAATTTTAGTGAAAACAAACGCGGTAATCATCAAGAGTCATGGTAAATTTGACATTGTACCAAAGCCAGTCGGGAGCGATTCCGAGGCGTTGATTCAGTTTCATACGACTACCACTGAAACTATTGAATTGGAACAGAAGCATGATGCTGCTGTTACGCTGCTAAAAGAGAAGAAAACGAATATGACTGGCTGGCGTACTTTGGCGATTCGACCGGCTTATTATGAGAAGATACCCTCGACACGTTAAATAGTTTAGTTAGATATGGAATAGAATTATTATTATTTAATTGCAAATATTGTTACATCTATGTCATCTCGTGTTGATGGTTCTATTGCAATGGAATATACTCTTTTCAAAGCCGCCTATAAAAAAAGCGAATACTATATAATATAAACAAACCAACCTACAAGTGAATGATTATGACGCTGATATTCATATTATGATCGAAAACTATTCTTCCATATCGATCATATATGTACACTTCACTTTTCGTATGATTAGTTCTGACATAGTCTTTCCATTCATTGTCCACTGATGCAATTAAATGTTGTCTACAATAACACACTTTATATTCATATGAAATCTTAAGTTTTCTTACTGCTATGAAAAGTACCAAATCAAAAAATTGGTTACTTATTTTTCTTTTGTGGCGTCTCTGAATATCTCGTGAAATGACAACCAGAACATCGGAGAGAGCATCCTTCATCGATCTTGATGACATCTGTGGTTGTTATACCATTGAACCCTGAAAAAACTTGAGCTGGAACGACATCTTCATCTTCTGATGAATACCTCAAAAGAGTCACCTCGCCCCAATCTTGGCTCGCATGATAAATCTCAGTACCACAGTCATCGAACGGCGAGAAATTGTAACATGCACCTTCTGTGCATTCTAACAAGCCAGGACCATTGAAAACCCTTTCACCTTGATACATATTAGTACTGAAAGAGCAACTCTCATCAATCTGCAAATCCCAATACTCCCACCAATCGTCGGTACCAGTTTCTGTTGCCTCCTTAAAATAGCACAGTTCGTGCGATGGATCGAGCTTTGTCTTTCCACTTCTTCTTCGAGCGCCAGTAGAAGCAAACCGAAATGCGTTGCTTATCACATATGTCTCGGTGTGATCACTGTCCTCCTTTGGATTGATAAAGAAGCGACACGATCCATGAAGACATTCTATTTTGCCACTTCCTGAGTATGAGTGTGGAGGTATCAGTCCGATTGCTTCACAGGTTGCAGACGCAGCTGATGTGCAGGACACGGACTTCATGAGTATCTTCCAATCCCTTTCCAATTCCAAATTCGAACCCAATCTAGCATTGGTTTACTGCTTATGTTGTGCGTTTGT
Source organism: Cyclotella choctawhatcheeana (assembly GCA_036939855.1). NCBI lineage: Eukaryota > Bacillariophyta > Thalassiosirophyceae > Thalassiosirales > Thalassiosiraceae > Cyclotella > Cyclotella choctawhatcheeana. Next base: position 3,362 of record JALLPH010001705.1, read on the forward strand.
TTTGAGATGAGGCAATGTGATGCATTGATTCAGCAGGGTGCGGTGAAATTATTTTTTCCTTTGCCAACCTTTGCCCAAAATAAAATTGGCCCTGGCCCATGGCCCGCGTTCTTTGTGTTGTTATTTGGTTCTTGGCTGTTCTTTTATGAGGGTAAAGACGGGTAAAGACAGGTACCATGAAGGACCCGTGAAAGGAAAACACAGAGAAGGTTGAGAATTTGAGAAGGTGGAAATGGTCGCGCTTCATTCTTGTGGCTTCTAAGAAGAGGCAGGATTTCCAACTGTTTCCACAACAAGAAGGGGTGAGATTTGACATCTACAGGAGGGATTATGTTGTTGTTTTGAGTATGTAAAATTGTGTAAGATGAGGCTTCTGCTACCTTGTGCTACCAGCCTCTTCTTGGCCTTGAAACCAAGATGATCAACCTCATCGGACCATGTGAATGTCTGATGGAACGAGTAATGCATCTCAATTTCTTCTGCTACCTTGTGCTACCAGCCTCTTCTTGGCCTTGAAACCATGATGCTGATCAACCTCATCGGACCATGGAGTAATGCATCTCAATTTCAATAAAGATATACACTTCAGAAAATTATATGATAGTGGCAGCAGTCGATTTGTGTGTTGTTACTAGAGGGATGGCTTTCAAGGGTGATACTCTGAGATCTGAGAAGTATCTACAATTAAATTTTCGACAATTACCTTTACTTATAACCTTTTTTACTCGTGACCTTTTTATTAATAACCTTTTTTTGACAGATAGCTTGGTCTTCAACCAGCAGAACTTCTGCAGAACGCCAAATAGCTCTGTAGCTTTCAATGACAATGACAACGACAATGCATTGATTGAACAATACAACAATATTGCGACACTAGATTTCCTTCAATATTAAAAGAGTAACGCTCATAAATCTGAAACAGTGTTATTCAGAAACCCAAAATTCGATTAGTGCGTTGTGGAATTCAATCCAACTGATGGTGTTAAAAAAAGGCATTTCAATAAGTGTGATGCCATGTTGATTGATATGATAAAGATGTGTTCTCTAATTGTATCATAAGTTAGCAATCAAACCCAAATGCGTTGCTAATAGCTGAGGTGTCACAGGAAACAAGCAAAGAATACTCATGGGCTTTGATGGGCTAATATAAAGCTGATTACCTTTAAAATTCTTATCATTTACTGGTTCTGTAATAAATAATAACTTGCTCTCTAATTAAATAACTGGTAACTGGTTCCCTAACCCTAGATAATAATAACTGGTTTTGTTAGCAATTTAACTAGCAAAAACTAAAAAAATGTTTAACTAAACGACTAATCACAGAAAAACCTCGTTGTTTCCCTCGCCCCCTGATATCCAGCTGATACACTTGGTATTAAAAAGACAGAGTACACTAGAAATTCAGAGGTAGTCCAGTGCTGCTCACATCAAGTCAGTTATCTAGTATCCAACGATGCACTCTGAGACATGGTGCATTTCTTCACTGTCAAGTGGCAATACTCAAAAGGTATTGTAATAACTATTTCATTTTCATCTAGTTCAGTGATATTGCTTCATATGCGATCAATGTTCTAGACTTAAGTTTACTCTGCCAACACAATTTTATGATAAATCCAAACAACACAAAATATGTTGCTTAGCAGTGGGATTGTCATCTGTTAGACCCCAATCAGGGTCACCGCCTTCTAACTGCCTGTGAGTCATACAGGTTGTCAACATATTATTATACTTTTGTCCAATCATAACCCATTGGTTCTCCTGATTGTATCGAGTGCCATGAATTGAGTGAGATGGTAAAATAAATAAGCAGGTGACAACAAAATCTTCAATATTTAACTTACCTCATGAAAAGGAGCCCACTGTTCACCATAAAAAACCTGTTTATGAGCATGAAGTGGCCGAGAAGGACCCCTAGGACAATATGCATAAAATGGACACAAAGAGCGCCCTATGCTTTGGCACTTATTAGCAGCATCATCATATGAACCACCTGTCCAACCATCAGATTCATGCAGCCATTTTGGATCTAGTTGACTTAGCATAGCCGTTTCTTTTTCCATATTATCTGACTCAAGACAACACAATATGTGTTGTTTTAATTCTGTGTTCTCTCCTCCCCATTCAGCTTCCTTACCATCTAATTGTGTGTGAGACATACATACTGTTGTGGGATTATTATCTACGGGCCCAACAAGGAGATAACCATCACCGTCCCCGTTATCAAATGGAGCCCATTGATTGGATTCAAAGGGTGCACGTTGTGGGAACAGAGGCTTATCCATCGGTTTGTTACCATCGGGACAGTAAACTTCTGCCGGGCAAAGATCCATCCCTGCCACATTTTGACAAAAGATCCGTGCATGTTCATATGGCCCTCCCTTGTAGCCATCGCTGCGACCAAACCAATGTGGTTTGAAAGCGTATTGAAGAAACCCTCGATTGGTGTCTAATGCTTCACTTTCTGCCGCTCGTTTGGCCCGCATACCATCTTCTTTGCAGCACACCAAAACACTTGTCTCTTCGCTTGCGTTAACTTCTACGTCAGAAATACCCCATTTTGGAGGATATAGATGCACATCGTTGTATAAGTCACAAGTTTCCAATGATGCCCATGAATTGGGAGCATCTATAACCGGAGTATACTTTCCTTCTCGAACCCCTGGCAAAGAATAAGAGCATCAGGAAAAGGACCTGAGGACATGATAAAATTGGAAAGTGTTTATTGAAATCTTCATCCAAACCTCACCTGAAATTGGCTGCCCCTGGTTTCCTTCTGGGCAAACAACTTCATACGGACAAGGAATCATGGACTCTTTCGAAGCACAAAACATTAAAGCTGCCGAATAAGTCTGCCCATCCCAACCCAATTCGCGCGTAAACGCCATTGGTGTGATGTTCTTACTAAGCATTCCGTACAGCTTTTCTTCATTTTCACTGGACATGGGTGTTGGATTTACTTCAACCGAAACATTGTTTAATCCAGGGTCGTCTTCGCCAGTGGGTGTTGGATTTACTTCCAACGAGACATTGCTTAAATTAGTGTCACCTTCGTCGTTGGTTGATGATTCGACGACATTCGCTTCACCATCGACCATTGCTTCCGTATCCGTATCCGCATCCGCATCCTCATCAACATTTGCCGCAACAGGAACCTCTTCCTCCGCATCCGTAACAGCAATCGAAGTAGGATCCGTACAACACATGACATGTCTCGTCATCTCCTCATTCCCCACCCCCGACATCCCCCACGACGGAGAAACGAGATTCAACACCGCATATCGTAAACAGGTATTGGAAACACTAACCGATACCCATCCGTTACTAGAATCGCTAATGGGCGCCCAAACTGTGGACTCGGGACGTACACCACCGTACGGTAAATGATTCGGACCCGTGGGACAATACACTTCGTAGGGGCATAACATTCTATTTATTTTCGATCCGCAGAATTCGTATGCGGCAGACCATGTCTGACCGTCCCATCCTTCGGATCGACCGTACCATTGGGGTTGGAATGTTTCGGCGAAGGAATATTCCTCGGAGGCTAATGAAAAGTCTTCTTCCATTTGGGCGGCCGTGGATGGTTTCACTTGCGATGTTGTAGCTACTACCGGTTGAGCCGTTGGCTTGTTTGTCGCCGCAGTGATTGACTGAGTGCTACTACTGATACTACTATCATCACTATGTAATTGTGACTTGCAACACATGATATACTGCAAATAATCCTCCTCTCCGGGACTGACCTGTTCCCAATCGGGTGGATCGGAATGTACTTCACTGTATTTGCGACAATTATCTTTCCCGGATCCGGTCATGACCCAATCGTTATGGACATCGAGGATGGGTGACCAACCGCCTTCGTTGTCGGTGATCCCGCCGAAGGGAGTGTCGGTGGGTCCTAGGGGACAGTAGGCGGTGTAGGGACATGGTACCTGTGTATATAATGAATGATGGTCAAATAATCATCATCAGGGTTAGAATTAATATATACCATTATCTCTTTGATTCTGAACTACGACACTCTCTATATAGGTAACAACTTACCATGGACTTGTCATCGTCATCCATCTGATCGGCACAAAATATCAATCCCTGATCATAACTCTCGCCGTTCCATCCGTTGTATCGATTAAACCACCTGGGTGCAAACGTCGACGCCGTGGCTTGATACGCTGGATGTTCCATATTGGCATTTTTCACAAACGTTATTCCCGAGGATGATGATGATGATTGTTGTTGTAACATGTCTTCCGGGGACATTCCCCCATATTCATCCAATCCCTGATCACCGGCATAATAGGCTCCCGACAAAGGTGGTTTTTGTAATCCCCCCCCCACCTGTGGATTATGATTGATCTGTTCGGTATGTTGGGGTATCCCCTCCCCACTACTGCTTTTACCACTATTATTCTTCTTCTTCTTTTCCTCTTCCTCCTCCAATTCCTTGGCCAACTCACCCTCCCAATCGGGTAATGAATTCTGCACTCGTTTATTATGGATCGAGTGCGATATGCCTATAATGACGCCGATGGAAATACACGCCGCTATAGTGTAGATTAAGCATTTTTTAATTTTGCGCGAATGTGCGTAGACGGTACGACCATGCGAGGATAGATTGTATCCCGATGTTTGAGCGATATCGTCGTAATAGTTGGACGTGGATGCGATGCTGTGTGTATCGTCTCGGTAGGGTTTGCGTTGTTTTCTGTTATTGTTATTGTTGTTATGGGGATCATCCCATCCTCTCATCAGGCTACCGTTCGTATCATCATCGTACGGTTTGTCTTTGTATTCGCCGTACTCCAATGAATCTCCGTTATTATTATTAGTAGAAGTACTATCCGCAGCAGCAGCATCACCCCCCTGAATATCATTGATATAACTTCTAAAATCCGTCATGAGCTGATGCGTACGCTCGGCGATTAAATTATCTTGCGTCGCCGCCTCTTCGTCAATCGATACGTCATCGTCTTCGTCGTCGTCGTGTTCGAATTCATCGGGGTTTAACGAGTGCGAATCATCCATATTATGAAGATGATGGGAGGGGGAAGAATTGGATAATTGGGAGATTTTACGGGAGAGAATGGCTTCCGTGTCGTCCATTAGTAGGTCTACTTCGGGAATTGTGGTGGATGACGGAGGGGGCGGGGAGGATTCTTCGTTTTGATTCATGTTTTTGGTGTTGTTTTGATGGTGTAATGGATTGGCTTTATTGGTAGAGGTCAATGAATCTGTTGTGTGAAAAGATCTTCTGTGATCCTTTTATGCTCTGCACCTTTTTTTGAGGTGGAGCGTGGAGCAAAGCAAGGATTCAAAAGAGAGTGTGGATACAGGTCATTCAGAAGTCAGAAGTAAAAGGGGTAGGTAGGTATGGTACTTACGCGCGATTCGGGATTGAAGGGCTTGTGTACAAAAACCGCTACCAGATGCTACTTCACGTAGGAACTGCTATTGAAAAAGTGGCATACCAGATCTGCGGTGTTAACCTTCGGGTTAAGAGCGTTATCTCTAATCAGTGTCTTCGATATCCAAAGTTGTCGAACTTCTGGCCCACTAAAAATCAAAATGCACACGAAGGATCTTCTAAAAACCCCGCAACCCGCAACACCAGCGGCCCAGCGGCACACCACAAACAACTACCATATCAATCAGCCTCACAATCGCAACCACAATGTCATCACGATACGTCCCACGAGAACAAGCACTACCCAATTCTAGCAGACGTTTGGCACGTGCTTCCCAACGCAACAGTAACAGCTATAGCAGCAGACATGTTTACGAAACAACAACGAGTAGCAGTCATCGACGAATCCATTCCAACAATCGAACCCGGGAAGAAGAAGAAGACACAACCACCATCACCGGTTATAGTAGTAACAGAGACAAGCAACAAAGCCGAGAGTACGAACGATCCAAACGCAAAGAGGCACAGCTCAAAATTAAGGAAATACAAGATTTGATTCAAGATGTGAAACGGTCCTCCGATCGTACAAGGGATCGAGGGAGATCGAGTAGGCATAATGATGATGCTAGAAAACGTCGTGAGGGGGATAATAATCATGACAGTAGCGCTGTGGTAGGTGGAGAACAAGAGGAAGGTCACAACACTACTACTGGCAGCAGACATCATCGTGATTACCATGATAGAAAATACGATAGAAGCAGACACGAACATAATTACGATGGACACAACAATCACGATAACGAAGAGTACAATACAAACAAAAATATCGATGAACGCAATGCCGAATATCCATTGCCACCAAAGGACAACACTACCAGCAGCAAAATGAGGGAGGATACAAATAATAATAATATGCAACTATTGTCCATTGACAACAAACCATCCTTTGACAGTACCGAAATTGACGGTGCATCCGAATTAACTAGTAATGTCGATTACATGCATCATAATCCCACCGATTGGGCAGCCGAGGCAGATGATGATCGAGATTTTGTGGAAGAAGAATTTAATTATGATGATAATAATAGTAATGAATCGGAACAACAAGAAGAGGAAGAAAATGATGATGGATTGGAGTATGACTTTAAAGAAGATATTGACGAAACGACATATTATGATGAAGATGGTAATATTATTGTCACATCACACAACAATGATTATGGATTTAGTAATGAAGATTCCGAGGATGATGAAAGTGAAGATAGTCAGAGTAATTATGTACGACGTAGTACCCATTATGATGATGTAAACAGTGGTGAATATAACGTGAAGGAGGAGGAGGATGAACCAAGTGTCATGTCTGGAATGGTCAGTAATGCCAGTGAATACACGAGAAGTAATAGTCCAGAACCCAACCCGAATTCAAGAGGAATGATTCATCATCATCATCACCAAACTGCTGCTGGCGTGGCGGCTACTAGCTCTGCGCTTGTTACCAGGCAGATTAGCGCTGATCCCCCGACATCTTCTACGGATGGGAAACTTCGATTGGAGGATTATGGAACCCAATGTATGGAACCCAATGAAGAAATTGGGAGTGTCTATCAACGTGATTTGGAGTTGGATGCTCCACCTAGTCCCAAGGGACCTGAGTTACGACGTCGTGATTCAGATGCTACGGAACAACAACAAAGACGAATTCAACACTCTAAAAGTTCAACACCATACAACAATTATATCCTCGATGATGTTGGGAGGGAGGAATACCAAAACGAAATGAAAATGATTTCCCCAATAGCAGAGGATGTACGAAGAATGAAGGTACAGCAAGACCCACCAGAAAGTAACCGGGGACTTGACGTCCCGGCACCGCGTGCACCTCGTGTCCGCAGTTCCAAATCATCCAAGAAAAACCAACAACGCCATAAAGAAGAAAAGAAGAAGAAGCCTCAACCACAACTCAAAAGTATTCTTAAAAAGAAGAGCTCTCCTCCCATTGTATCCTATTTCGGTAAACCGATTGTGAATGCTGCGGAGGATGAGGTATCGTGCGGATCCGATCCGTCCGTGACTGAATCAAAGCATGGGAAAGGAGTTAAAATCGCACATGCAGACAGTGATGATGTGAAGAATGCAAGTGGGGGTATGCGTAGTGGAAAGTATGCGACTATCAACGATTCAGATGATAAACCCGCCAGCAGAAGAAGTAGTCGTGATTCCGACGATAAAAGTGCCAATAAGAGAACTAGTAGCCGTGATGATTCCGATGATGACAGCAACAGTAATGAAAACTGCGACATTCAAGAACAGTCCGACGAAGAAAGTGATGCTGGTGGTACAATACAAACAATCTATGACAGTAAGGACGATCGATTCGACCGATCCAAGACGTATTATCTTCGAACGTCCGATCTAGGCTTGACACAAGATACAATCTTCGCTGAACAATTCCTTGACAACCCCAAGTCCAAGGCGGAACCGCATTATCACCATCCCAGTCCCCATCCACCGCCTGGTATTCAATTTAGCATCGATGAGAATTATTTGGCTATCAATGATGGAAAGGGGAGTCACAGTCCCGTTGCTCCGCAAGCGGTGGATGCATTGGTGGCTGTTGGGTATAGAACATGTTGTGACCCTGTCATGTGGACTCCGACGTCCAAAACGAGGAAATAGTAAGTGCAGTTGTCTTTGAGCGGGTGCTATATATTCAAATAGATTTCTCTAATGAGCTGTATCTTTCTGCACAAATAACTGCAATATATAGTATGACAGAACGAGGATTGAGGTTCAGTGATATACCTCTACCAGGACCCTTAGAGGAAGGAGAAGGGGGTGCCGAAGACTCATCATGCATGGTGTTCACTGGCAAATTCACTCACAAGTATTATGGTCATGACATTATTGCAATACGGTCCCAGGGGATTGTCAACATGAGTGCAGAAGAGTTGGTAGATTTACTCATGGACTCCAATAGGATACAGGAATACAATTCAAGCAGCACCGGAAGGAGTGATGAGATTATCCTCAGTGACGGTACTGACTTGGATAGCTGTCCCTTTTCTGGACGTAGGAAGAAAAAACTCACTGGAGTGGTGTTGGATAATACCAGAATCGTGGACGGTGTTGCATTTACCGATTCTTCACAATCCGACGATCAGAGCAGCGAAACGAAAACAGAAGACTTTGATGATGACGGAAACAAGTCAATTTCAAGCATGACCTCCAGTAATAGACACAAGAAAAAATCGTCATTTGTTGGGGTTACAAAAGTAGTTCGAAGTGTCAACAAAGTGCCATTCGTCAAAAAGAAGATGGAGTTTGTCACTTTAGTACACTGTAGAGCACTGACAGATGACCAAGGCGGAAACGGCTATATAATTGTTTCTCGAAATGTCTATCCCGCCGAAGATGCTGAGAAATCGGGTAAAGGTATGATGCGTTCCGAGGTGTTGCTGAACGTGCACTTAATTCGAAAGTTCAAACCGCAAAAGAAGGGAATAAGCAGCAGGAAAAGCAAAAGCGATGGTAAAAGTGTCATCACTAGCGCCAGTGGCAAGTCCGCCAGTGCAAGGGAGTTGGCGGATCGATGCTTAATGATTAATGTGAGCCATCTGAAAAGCCCGATAATACCCAGTGTCATGGCAAAGAAGATGGGTTCGGCAGCCGCTGCTAGCTTCATCAATGATATCCGTGCCTTGACAGTAAATTGGAACTAAGCAAACTTTGTTCGTATAATTTTGTAGGGTTTTAATAAGTAACCATTTCAGCTATGTAAAGAATTGAAGTTACTGTTGTCGTTGTTATTGTTGTCATTCCGTAACATATCTCGAGCCCAGCCCGGCACTTCCAATCCCAAAGTCACATAATCAATCGACAGATACTCTAATGCACGTCTCACGGCACGAGGAGAATAATACCTCGCCACCTTGGTAGGCGCTTGTGTCCCATGATTGTTCTCTGCACCCACCACAATCTTGTCAAGTTGCGATTTGTAATCGAATATTTCATTCAATGTATCCGGTAATAATCCTCCGTAAGTTGTAGAGATGCGATCTAACTCGGACATGAATGATTTACCCATGTAATACACGTCGTAATCTTGTATATTGCGGTATAAATCACAGAATATGGCTTGGGGTACAAAATGCACATTCCATTTTAATGGGAATAGGTCGACGTAGGCGGCGAACATTTCTTTATCAACATCTTGTGACACTTCATCATGTTGCGGTGATAATATCTCTTCCTTGTCGTCTTTTGGTTTATTATTGGCACTATCACTTTTTATTGTTGATTTATCAGCTTTCGCAGCTCGTCTATTCATCCAATCTTTGGCAAATATGGCATTAGGCTCACAATGTCCCTGCGTCCTGCGTATGTTATCCTTGACACATTTATCGAGATAGGCACTGAGGAGTCTCTCCAATGGATCTCTCAAAAATACAGTTTGGGGTATTGATGATGTATTGCTACTACTACTGCTATCGTCCAACAACTTATTCGTATTGAATTTGCTTTTTTCTAAACCACCAAATTCGGGAGCATTCAATGCCTTGAACACCTTGCGCCATTCGGTGCTGCCGTTCTTACCAATGGCACAGAATTTCATGGGTGGTACTGTGGAAGATGTGGAGAAATGATGCCAAAAGCCGTAGGCGCCGTTGGTTGGTATATCCCGTAACAGTGTTTGAAACCACCACGGCAGTGGCTGTATTGCTGATACATTAAGATTGTCAGAGTCTATGGATTGTCGATTGTATTCTGTGGATTGCTGTTTGAACTGATCGACTATCATTTGAATACAAGCCGATTCTACTAAATCATCGTTGCAATNTTCTACCAAATCATCGTTGCAATCGGCCATTCGACCGTATGTCTCTGCGTAGGCATGCTGTATTATAAAGTGTGCTTCGTCCATGGGGCCGTTATCGTTTTGTGTAGGTACTTCATGACGAAGCAATGGCAAAATATTCACATCGAGCTGTGACGATGACGATGTCACAGTCAGCTGAATGGTGTGATAGTAGGCGAGAGTGGAAAAGGTTAATGATGCAAGAAAGGCTACTAGGTAGTGCGGCGGCATGCTTTTGAAAGCCATGAGGTAAACAGTCAACAGGGCCGATACACTATAACATCATAAGTCATAAGGCTCGAGCAGGTTACATTGTTTAAAGAGGTGCGCTCCACGTTCTAAATTTCGATAATATTGCGTCGCTTCTTAGAGACAAAAGATTTCATAGAACGAACCTTGAACCTTGACGAACCCCTCAAAATGAAACTGCACGAAAAACCAGCTTCCAGCATGAAAATCCAAAATCCATCATCATCATCCATTCATCATCATCCATTATGTTTTAACAACATAACAGATTATGAACCACGCCATCGAGCTATTGAAAAATGGAAGGGATGATCGTTCACATCCACGTGCTATCGAAATGTATTTGGTTATAAACCAGCACCACATCATCGAGCCTGGAATTAAAATCATCGTCGCGAATGAAGATGATGGATACGAACAGCATGAATTCAAACANCATCATCGAGCCTGGAATTAAAATCATCGTCGCGAATGAAGATGATGGATACGAACAGCATGAATTCAAACATGAACTTAGAAATCGTGATCAATGGGATGAATTTGGCAAGGCTATTGGACGTAGCACAACAATTTATACACTGACGTTGTTGCAACGAGTTGGGGATGGAGATGAAGAGATGATAGACGTTAGTGATGAGGAATACGAATGCCTTCAGTTATTCTACAGAGGAGTTCAGTCGAATAGTTCGATAGAAGATCTTAAATTCAACAATTTATCATCCGATGATGAGATTCTCCCAGCATTCAATCTAGTCGATGCACAGTTCAAAGAAAAATTGAAAAGTATTAGGTGTAATTGTGATACTCCCATCACTAACAGGCAGAGCTTCATGATTTCATCTGTATTAGAGAACACGTCGTTGAAAAATTTGAGTATGAAAAGTGAATTACCGCCTAGTGAATCTGCATCCCGAAGAATAATTTTGGCATGCGCAAATGTGGAGAAGCTTACAGTAAAATGCAGCAACACCTCTCAATTTGATGCAGTAGCTGAATTGCTTAGAAACCCGACTTCCATTTTGGAAGAGCTCATTTTTTGCCATGACTTCGATCTTCACAATAATCTTTCAACAATCGTAGCTGGCTTAGCTAGGAACGTAACCTTGAAGAGGTTAAGTATTCATCCTTCTAGTGCGTTTGTGGTGAATTTGATCACGAAACTCCTGTGTGATAATACTAGCATTGAGCACATATACAATTCAAATCACACTCTGGAGGAATTTAGTCCCCTAAATTTGAGGATGTTTCCAGGAGAATGTATCTTAAAAGATTTGTTAGAGCTTAACACAAATACCAACAAGGAGAAAGTGATACGAACAAAGATTGCTAGGTATTATTTTGTTGGGGATTTTGATTTGTCTCCGTTTGTCAATACAAAAATATCAGTACTTCCAAATGTGTTGGCAATGATTGAGGGTGACACAAACAGCCGCCGATCTGCTATCTTCAGGTTGCTTAGAAGCATTCCTGACTTGTGTAATGTTAGTAAGTAGAGAGGTGATTGCCCAGGTTACTGGTATGAAAGACATCGATGACCAATAAGGTTATCTTATTGCCATTACAGTCAACTGCCAACACTCTTTCTTCATTCATAACAAACTGAAAGTAAAGAAATGATAAATTAGCTATGTCTAATCCAATTAAATGATAGATTAATTATTTTACTTTTAGTCAACCTTTTGACGCTTGTAGCAGGATTTGTCGTTTGTACTTGTAACCTAGCCAAGACCTCTCTACTAGAAACATTACATAAGTTAAGAATAGTTCTTAGCAACCTAAAGATAGCAGAATATTGGTTGGTTGGTNCTACTAGAAACATTACATAAGTTAAGAATAGTTCTTAGCAACCTAAAGATAGCAGAATATTGGTTGGTTGGTTCGCCTTCAATCAATGCCAACACACGTGACAAGAGTGGTATTGACAAATGGAGATAGGTCAAAATCCAGAATGAAATAATACCGGGCAGTCTTTGTTTAAAACCCTTTTTGAGATCAAACAAATTATCAGTGAGAATTTCTGGTGATCTTTCACTTAGGTAATAGTTCTCCGTGATCTCTAAGGTGTGATTTGAGTTGTACATGTGCTCAATACTGGTAGTATCACACAGGAGTTTCTCCATTGAACCTATGTCCTCATTGTAAAAATGAAGTAAGCCTTTTCAAGACTTTCTCAAAGTCTTAATTAATTTCTCCAAATGGTCTGTCAACAAAAGGTATCACCTGTCCTCCAATGAACCTCTTTTGGGCAGATTCAAATGGACTACTATTCCATTATCTCAATTTCTTACAATGTCAGTGGCATATTGTTTGTCAAGCCTTTTGGACTTATTGTTGTACTGGTTAACAACTTCCTTAGCTCTGCAATTGGCAGGTTTTGTCTCCTTGTTGTTATGATCAAGTCTGGTGGTGTTTGGTTGGTAGGGTTTAACCTCAAAGAATGTGTTGAAGCTCCACTGACGTTTATTCTCTGTCTCTCTGCTGGATACTCATGTGCAAGTATATCGAGTACAACTGCATGTGGATGGGATAGTATGATTATGATCCACATATTGGGTCATTCAGGGATCAGGTACTTTTCCTAGCAGAAAGTTGACAGTTTCTTTCTCTGAATGGACCCCGGCAACCTTCATCATGGATGTTGTTGTGGATTGTTCTAAAGCCTCCTCCTGACAAGCTTGCAGATGCTAGATTAGCTCCATACGTGCTGTCCTTTCTTTCCAAAAAAATGACCTGCAAGTGGAGAGATGATGGGGTCTGGCTGTCTTCCAAGATATGCTGCTACTATCACTATGAATTCTTTGTAACCCATAGAATCAGGAGGAGAGATAAAAAAGGATGTTCCAATTTTTTATTGCTCAACTACCAATGATCTAGCACTTTCGATTTCTGAGGTGATGACATTTGTGATGGAGTCAGGTGATGATCCATCATAGAAACTTGCACTGAACATGAGCTGATTAATGAGTAAACTGCGGTTGTTCCTTGCTACCGGCATTGCAGCCTCCTGGAATGTAAGTTTAAATGGCTCCAGGACTGTTGTATGCCAGTGGGAATATGATTAATGTTTGTCAGCATATGCTCCCAATGATTTGTGATGGGGTGGTGAAATGATTCATTACCAAAAAGTTTGGCAATAGAGGGTAGGTGAAGACGACCCTGTAGTATGTTCTTGTTGTCATCTCTGCGGTCAAGAAGAGGAGGGGTGATACTTTGCACTGCTCCACCAATAAACTGAGAGAATCGGCGATCCGCTGCACAACGAATTCCCATTCCTTTGGAATTCCCATTCCTTTGAACCGAATGGGAAGAGCAAGTCGTGACCTTGCAAAGTCAGACCAAGCAGTATCAATGTTGGCGCCCATGAATGTCTGGACTAAAGATAAGACATGTTCATTGAGTGCAGTAGCAAAGTTCTTAGTTCGTGCTGGATGTAGATGCCAAAGCCAGTAATCACCTGCGTTGAACTGTAAACACATGCTGAGAATAAGCAGCCATAGCATCTTCCAAGAGGGGATATAATGGTGTGTCCAGCGGCCCGGGTCAAGGAGGGTGGCAATAGCATTGTTCGTCTTTGTAATCTTCTCAAGCTTATGTTGGAGATAGCCTGAGATGTATTCTGGTATTCTGGTGTGCCAATGATTGGGATGTTGCAAAGCAAACTACCATACCCCTGACAGTGCATCCATTTACTTCAAGGGCGCCTTCGGGAATGTCACCATGAAGCTGATGTGATTTGTCATGGCGAAATGTCTCATCAATGTAACACTCAGCTTTAGTTGGTTGCGAAGTTAGACCCACCTCCACCTCCTTGAGTTCAATAGCAAATTGTTTGTTTGGCAAGAATAATTCTCACGGAGGGCCGATGGCATAGTTGTCATCTACAATTGCTGTGAGACCTGCTCCGACTGCCTGTAGCCATTAATGATAGTTTTTGAAGGCCTTGTTGACCCTGCCAATCCAAACAAGAGCAATCAAGAAACTACTATTTAGGTAGTTTCAATATGTAGGTAGTTTCAACTGCACCTTTATGTCCCTCACGTTTCTGTCAGTGGGCCCGTCCACTATTTTTCTGTCTGAAAGAGTCGATACAGCCGATAGCCGATATGCCGTGCACGCCCACCCTCTATGATAGCACTGACCGTACCATAGTCCGATAGTAGCGCTAATTACCA